>ML682017.1:1162862-1290335 GCA_007922195.1 Podocnemis expansa | reverse complement strand
ATAAGTATGGTGGTCTTATTCTACCTCCTTGGGTGTCATTACAAAAAGCATCACCAAAACTGTGTGTAACAGGCACTTTGCTGGCAGACAAGAACAGAACGTGAAGTATCACGGAAGCCAAGCTATTTAGTTACCCTTGGAGATGATCCCTTCCTGATCATGAAGGAGGAAAGTTACCAGTCCCCTTTCCCTGGAGGTGTAGACACACTACTTCACCCAGCAAGTCACAGACAGAACACCTCAGGCCCAAGCAATGAACTGGAGAAGAGCTGATGGGCTCAGTCATGCTAGAAATTTACCTAAAGGCTGCCCCTGCAAGACAGACTCTTTGAGGTATCATTACTCACCATCCATATCTGCTGGTGCTTTGCAAAAGATTTTAAGATTTTCTGGAACATCTTGAATATTGTGTACAGATATGGTCTCCCCATCTCAAAAAAAGATATATTGGAACTGGAAAAAGTATAGCAAAAATCAACTAAGATGACTAGGGTTATGAAAAAGCTTCCATATGAATAGAGATTACTAAAACTTGGATTTTTCAGCTTGGAAAAGAAATAACTAAAGCAGGATATGATAGAGGTCTATAAAATCCTGATTCATGTGCAGAAAAGTGTTACACCTTCATAGAACACAAAAACTAGTGGTCACCCAGTAAAATAAATAGGAAGCAGGTTTAAATAAACAAAAGGAATTATTTCTTCATATAACACACAGTCAACCTTTGGCACTCCTTGTCAGAAGACGTTGTGAAGGCCAAACCTAAAATGGGGTTAAAAAAAAAAAACTAGATAAGTTCATGGAAGACAGCTCCTTCAATGGTTATCATCCAGGATAAGCAGGGATTGCTGTTTGCCAGAGGCTGGGAATTTGATGATTACCTGTTCTGTTCATTTCCTCTGACACACTGGACATTGACCGCTGTCTGAAGATAGAATACTAGGCTAGATGGGCCTTTGGTCCGAGCCAGTTTTGCAATTTGTATATTCAATTTTAGTCACTAGAAAGCATTATTATATTTTTGTTTTATTTGTAACTATTTTCTGTTCTCTCTCCTTAGTGTTACTTAAATCTGTTCTTTATTAATAAACTTATTCTTGTTTTATTTATCAATCCATCTCAGAGCTGCTATATTCAAGTGAGATGCTAGTCCTTGGCTGAACCAAAACACTGGTGTGTACACAGTCTCTTCAGAAACAGCACACTTGGCAGTTTCTGGAAGCAGCCAGTGACAGGCTGAATAGTGGAGACAGATGCTCTTCCAGGAGTTTGGGAACTGGCAACCAGAGCCATCCTTAGGGTAGGGCAAATGGGGCAGCTGCCCAGAGCCCTGCGCTTTGGAGGGTCCCACAGCGGGGCTGGCTGGAGGCTGGATTGGGCCTGGCGAGGTAGGCTCCTACCTGCTGGCCGGAAGATAGCTTCCAGCCAACAAGGAGCTGTGTCGTCTTTGACATTTAAATCTCTTTCCTGCCCAACATGCTCAGGGGCAGAGGGAGTCTGTGGAGTGGTAGCCACTGGCCACTACAGCCAGGTAAAGGGGGCTGAGGACTTGGGGCCCCGTCGTGTGGTTGAGCCAAAACTAGGTCCTCTACCCCCACCCCTCAAGAGCTTCAACTCCCAGGCTCTGGCAGCAGGTTGAAGTCCAGCTGGCCCAGTCAAGTCTGGCAGGTAAGCAGGGCAAGTTGGAAGGAGGGGGACCACCTCAGGTGGTGTGGTGAGGAAGGGGAGCCCCCCAGCCCAGGGGACAGAGCTGAGCTGAACTGTGAGCTCAATGCAACTGGACTCCAGGAAGGAGAGGGCGGAGGAGATGGCTGAGGAGCCCCCTGCCCCCAAACTGTGCCCAGCCGGGCTGAGCTGAGCCAGGAAGGCCTGGACTCATGGGAGCAATGCAGCTTCAGGAAGGAGGGGTGAGGGCTGGGGGCTGGGACCCACCCGTCCCCTACTGGAGCTGAGCCAAGCAGAGTGGGGAGGGCCAGGGCTCAGGAGCAAGATGGCTTTGGGAAGGAGGGGAGAGGGCTGAGGAGCCCTCCCTGCAACCCAACCCGACCGGGGAGGGCCAGGGCTGGTAGGAGCAGTGTGGCGCCCTCCGGGGAAGGGGTGAGGGGGAGCTGAATAGCCCCCCCACCAGAGCTGAGCCAAGCAAAGCCAGGAGGGCCAGGGCTCGGGAGCAAGATGGCTCCAGGAAGGAAGGGTGTGGACCGAGGAGCTGAGCAAGGCTGGGACAGCTGGGATCTCAGAGCAGACTGCAGTGCGTTTTAGAGAAGGAGAGGGACGGGGAAGGCTGAGGAGCCCCCCTGTCTAGAGCCCAGCCCAGCGCTCGGGACAGACTACAGTGCCTCTCTGGGAAGGAGAGAGAGGGAAGGTCTGCCCAGGGAGCACCCCTAGCCCAAGTGGCTGACCTCAGCCTGGATGGACTGCATGGGGGGGGGCACAAAAGAAGCATGGAGTCTTGTGGCACTTATGAAATAAATAAATTTATTAGTCTTTGAGCTTTCCTGGGAGAATCCCAGTTTGTCAGAGGCTTTGAAGTTGGGGGAATTTACAGAAGGGGATGAAAATAAATGCAAGGGGATGTAAGACATGGGATCAGGACACACATTAACAGCAAAACAGAGGAGTTGTTAAGATTCAAACACCGGGAAACTGCAAAGAGAAAAAGCTGACTTAGAATTGAGATGCAGATTACTTTGTGTTTAAAGCAGAATTAAATCATGACTTGACTTTGATTTGAGTGCCCTCTGTGTGCTTGACTCTTAACAGCTACTCTGATTCGCTATTACTGTATGACCTTGTGGGATGTGCAGGTGATCTTATTCATGACTTGGTCCATTCACAACATTGCTAGTTCATGGTGTCAATCAACCTTTGTATGGCTTTCATTAGTTCATGGTTTGGTCTACTCAACTTTGTTGATATAGTCTCAATTGATTGCTTCCCATTAGTAACATCATTTCTGTTAATATTACATTGTCCTAATTGAGTATTTCCTATTGGGAACATCATTTCTAATTTTTATATAGTCTTGATTGATTGATAGTGGTTACATTTTTTCTGTCAACTCTCATAGGGGTCCTAATTGGTAATATTTGGTTACATTAGTTCTGTCACACCTCATGTAGTTTTAACTGGTTAATCCCTAATTGCAACACTGTTTCATAGGTATTAAGAACTGTCCTTTCTAGTTCTGTTATGTGGCTGCTGGGGAATGCTGGATTTGAACTACTGTCCTCTGGGGTTCATTTGACTGGGGAGAATCCCAGCTTTCCCTGCAAGTCCTGCTTGTATTGCTGTGTAAGTTTGTACCTATCCACCCTTAGGCAATCACTATGCTAACTCCTTTTGCCCAGTTTCAGTAGCACTCAAATACCAATGTAACTTTTGTTATAGAATAACCCTGTCTCAACCATACTCCATGTGGAAAATGTAAAATTCCATCTTTAACCAATGTACCCCATCTTGTATAAGACTTTCTGGACTTGTAGACTCCACAGACAATAAGCTGTGGATGGAGGTTGAATGTATGCAGTATTCCAGTGGTTCCCAACTTTCTCTGCCTTGGCACACTTTGATTCCTTTAATTATTTTGACACACACCACCATATAGTCTCCAACTGAACTCATGCATATTCATGAGCTGATAGAGAACCCTGAGTAGTTTTTCAAAAAAAATTCCATGGTACACCTGCTCAGCCCCAAGGGCACACCTGTGTGCCACAGCAGACAGGTTGGGAAACACTGCAGTATTCTCCCCAGGACTTGAAATTAGGGGAAAGTGTAGGGGGGTTGTTGAGCTGCTCACTAAATTGGTATAACACTGTTACTAGCTGACAACTGGGGGGATATTTGGGGGAGGGAGGTGTTAGGGAAATTCCTGGATGTATGTGCGTAGGTATAAGTTAACTATCAATTTTGTTTTCCTTTGTAATAAATGCAGCATGCTGCCTTTTCCCCTGAAAAGATCTCAGGTACTCTTTTTTGTATAACACCCTAATCCCATGTTTTATACTCTCTAGCATTTATTTTCATTCTATTATGTAAGTTCTCCCATCTTCAAAGTATCTGCTGAAGTAGGATTTTCTCCCACAAAAGCTCAAAGACTAAAAAATTTATCACATAAGTGCCACAAGATTCCATGCTTCTTTTGCTGATCTAGACCAACACCACTGCTCCTTTGAATCTGTACTGTTAGTTGTTGATTTCCATGGTCATTACAGGTGAAGAGCTTTCACAAAATTTTAATAAATGTACAGTATTTGGAAGTCAGATTTCTTGCATGTGTAGCAAAGCAGCTTATTGATTTTGGCTAGGTGCACAGCAGAAAGGCTACTGATGCCAGATAATTCTTATTGGTTTAAAATTCTGGTTTTAGAAGGCACTTAGTTATCAAGTGGGGAGGGAGTTAGTTGATTCCATAGGGAAAAGGAGCATGCATCAAAGAACATCTTTTTATGTTGTCTCAAATGCATCTTCCAGGAATTTTGCCTTAATTTTATTTTTATATAAATTTGTGAAAGCTAGAAATTGCAGATCACACTTATAAGTTGCAGACATAGTAATTAAGACAGCTGACCATTCATGGGTGCAAAATGATTAGGAATTAGATGTGTAAGATTCCTGTTTGTTTTGCATTTCAGAGGAATGGAATTTAATTGTCAAGGCAGAGAAAATATGACTCCATCACAACTGAATAGTGAGGCAGTGTTTGAGGCTGGGGGAGGACGCAAGGCAAGAAAGGGGTCAGGCCCTCAGACAAAAATGGCAAGCACGAGCAAAGATAGGGATAAATTTAGAAAATACAGTTCAGGAGCAGAGAAAAGAAAGGGGAAAAAAAAGATGAAGGAGATGGATGTGACGTTGAAAGGTACTTTAGAGAAATTCATCCTTCAAAATGAGACAGTAAGTCAGGAACGCACAATGCAGAAGGACTCCAGCAATGAGGATGATGGTGACGGCAATAAGGATGCTACATTGGCATTATCTGCAAGCGGCAACAGCAACAGGAATTGAATGGCTGCAGTGATCTGACTTTTGAATATGACATATCTGACCCAGCCAACTGGCCAGATTTTCTTGATAACTTTAATTGTGCAAAGAGGGCCTCTGAAACTATGTAGTAATGATTTTGGTTTTTCCCAAGAATAATAAAAATCAAAAATTTTCAGAGGATCTCTATACAAGAAGTTGCCCAATGGAGAAAGTGTCTAAAGAAATTGGCTCCTCTGCTTCAAGAAGTCTGATGCAGTTTTTTGCTTTTGTTGTAAATTGTTTGGTTCAAAAATGTCTTTTACAAAATTAATGAAAGAGGGGAGTAATGACTGGAAGCATTTAAGTGAAAAGTTACAGTCTCATGAATAATCTAATGAACACATTAGAAACTTAGCTACATGGGTAGATGTTAGAGAAAGGCCATCTTCGATGATGACAATAGACGAGTTTACACTATGAGAAATAAATAAGGAGAAACAACACTAGCGGTGAGCTCTGACTTGCATCATAGCAAGTGTGCGGTACCTTGCAAAGCATATCTCTGCTTTTCGTGGAATGAACACAAGGCTTTATGAACCTGACAATGGTAACTTTTTGGGATTAATTGAGATGTCAGCTGATTTTGACCCTTTTATTCAAGAACACATCCAACGCATCAGAAAAAATGAGATATATGACCACTATCTTGGACCTCATATTCAGAATGAGCTGATTTCATCAATGGCATCCAAGGTGGAAAAAAACAATTATTGAGAGAGTTAAGATTGCAAAATATTTTGCAGTCATTCTTGATTGCACACCTGATTAAAGTCATCAAGAGCAAATGTCCCTTGTGCTACATTATGTTGATGTGACAAAGTAAAGGTTAGAGAGCATTTTATTGACTTTATTTCAATTAAACATCCAACTAGACAAGGGTTATCAGAATCTCTCCTTGCTGCATAAAAGACACTTAGTCTCCACATTGATGATTGTAGGAGACAGGGATATGACAACGGGTCTAATATGAAGGGCCAGCATCAGGGCTTACAGGTGTGCAGCCTGCAGATCAATCTCAGAGCCTTTTTTACTCCATGTGGTTGCCACAACTTGAATCTGACACTGGGTGATATGGCTAAGTGTTCACCAAAGGCTAGGACATTTTTTGGAGTTGTATAGCAAATCTACGATTTATTTGAGGCTTCACCTAAAAGATGGGAAATGCTTAAAGCAAACGCTCCCTCTCTCACTCCCAAACTGCTCTCAGAAACTAGGTGGGAATGTCAGATTGAGAGTGTTAAAGCAATCCATTACCAGACAAGCAGCATACAGAATGCCTTGCTTCAAGTTGCTGAAGAGTATGATGAGTTTGAAGTGAAAAGTGAGGCAGAGTCCTTGGTTTATTTTGGAGTAGAAGATTTTGAATTTCTGATAGCAATGGCGGTGTGGCAAGATGCTTCAGTTCAGTGAAATGCAGCTTGATGTGGTTCTCAGCCACACTGAAGGACTCATTGACTTTGTGCAAAGATATAGGGAGACTGGATTGGCATCTGCTAAAACCACAGCAACTGTAATAGCAGCTGAAATGGAAGTCAAGCCCATATTCAGAGACCAATGAGGGAAACAGAAGAGAAACCAGATTAACTGTTCATCCGAAATTTTTTCTGAAACAGAATACTTTTTTGTCATCATGGGTGAGGATCTCATGTCACTGAGAACACTTTCATTTGTTCAAATTTGTGTTCATCAATTATTTTGGTTTTCTTTTTGATATTACAAAACTCCAAGAGATGAATGAGGATGACAAGAGAGAGCAGTGCATTAATTTAAGCAGGGTACTGTCCAATGGGGACTTTCATGACATAAATTATGCTGACCTTTTCTCTGAGCTTAGGGTGCTGCGAGAATTCATACCCAAAGACATTAAAACTGCCCTTCAAGCCTTTGAATTTTTAAAATCTCTTCACAGCTCCTTTCCAAACACAACAGTTGTATACAGGATCATGTTGACAATCCCTATTACACTGGCCTCAGTAGAGAGAAGTTTTTCAAAGTTAAAAATCATAAAAAACTACCTAAGGATGACCATGTCACAAGACAGACTGTGTGGACTGACCATTCTGTCTATTGAGAAGGAGATAGTTGCAAGCATGGACTAAAACAATCTGATTGATGATTTGGCTGCAAGAAAGGCCCAGGAGGGTAGATTTCAGAATGTAGGGAGTGACATGATTAACAAGTGAAACATTTTATAACTTCAACATACTTTTGTTTATAGTAAGAATATAAGCTATAATTTCACTGTTGTAGGTTGTGTTTGTATTTTGTAGGGAGTGATGTGATTGGCAAGTTATACATTTTAAAACAAACAAACATACTTTTTACAGTAAGAATATAAGCTATAAGTGCACTGTTTCTGTTTGTATTTTATAGGGAGGGACACGTGATTGGCAAATGAAAAATTTTATAAGTTCAACATACTTTTGTTTACAGTAAGGATACAAGCTATAATTTCCCTGATGTTTGTGTTTTTATTTATTAGTACATCTAAGGGGCAAATTATATACAATAGCCTATAAAACAAGTTGCTATTTGAAGTTTGATTTCATTTATATAAATAATGGGGGTGTCCTGACCAAACTGATTCACCCAGGGCCCCGCTCCCTCCTAGGGACAGCCCTGCTGGGAACACCAAAAGTTACCTGCAGGGCAAAAAAAGGACTGGGAGAATCCTATGGAGATTTTTGGACCGGATAAGAGCCTTTACTGTCAGGAAGCTTCAACAAATCTTTCCTCTTAAGGCAGAAGAATAACATGATGACATACAGTTGTAGACACCCCAAGAAAGCATCACAAGAAATATAATTAAGGTAATGAATGGCCTGATGTCTTGTGATCTGAGGAGTATGCCAAAATCTCCAGTAAAGAAAAGCTAAAGTGGTCTCATATTAATGGAACAAGAGTGAAGCAATGGAAGAAAAGCAGGGGTAGTTCATGCTGGCATAACGTGTTCTCCAGACAGCTCTCAAGTAGGCTAGTTACCAGCTTATTTTTGCCAGCCTAGCTTTTAATCTCTTGTAAAAACTCAGCACAGAACAGTGTTTGTTTTTTGGGTTGGTGGCTTTTTTTCTGGTACCTTTCAAAAAATAAGGCAAAGCTATTGGATAAAGTATGAAAGAGTCAGACTAATGGAATGTTTTTTAAATGTCAAAAAAAATAGTCCCAAATTTTAGCTAAAGTTATTCTAGGAAGAATATAAGGTATCTGGGTAAAGAGAAATACAAAGAGGTTTGCATCTGAACAAGCTGTGTGAAAATAACATGTGATGTACCTTTGCAAGGAACTACATAAGGTCTACACACCTTTTAAGTCACACTTAGGGCAGGTCTTCACTGATGGTGTTAAATTCACCTCATTAGTTTGATCTCTCCAGATTAATTGAGTGGTCAGTGAAGACCTGCTTGATCAGCCAGGATGACAACTCAGTAAGTTCACCCCCCTGAAAAAGAGTAGCACTAAGCTGAAGGGAGGACATTTCCCTGTGACTTAGCACAGTGGAGGCACCATGGTGAGTAAGCATTAGAAACTTGAAGGGAAATATACAAGTTATTTTACGTAGCATTTTACGTATTTCCCTTCAATGGCTGCTGTAAACCATCTAAGTGTAGACTAGGCTTTAGACTTTCAACCTAGGACTTAAGCAAGGTTTAAAAACCACATAGGCATTTCACCAAGGGATGTTAACCAATTTTTCCACCCAAAATTCAGAACACTTTGTAATAAGCTGTTCTGTTTCTGGAACATGCTAAACTTACAGTACATGTCTGAAATACACTGTGCATCAAACAACAGATTTTGAAAACCAAGAGTGAAGAACTAGCACACCTAAATCTATGAGAAACCAGGGTAGCAGCATTGCCAAGTTCCAAAGCAGCAGTTGTGTTAGTCTAGTTCAGCAAAAGCAGCAAGGAGTCCTATAGAGCTTAAAGACTAACAAAATTTATCTCATAACCTCTCATGGGAGAAAATCCCACTTCAGACGGTTTGAAAATGAGGGAACGTACAGAATGGGAGGCAAGTAAATGAAGGGGAGTGTAAGAAATGAGATCAGGTCATACCGTAATAGCAGATCAAAGTGATTGTTAAGATTCAAACACTAGGAAACAGCACATAGAGAAAAGCAAAGTCAAATCACCTGTTGTAATGGGAAAGGAATCCATAGTCACGATTTAATCCAGCTTCCACACAACTGAATCTGCATATTAATTCAAGCTCAATAGTTTACATAAACTCAAGGAGTCAGAGGATTAATAAAGCCTTATCATTGCAGAAAGAGATCAACCATATCTTTTAAATATCACATGGGGGATATTTAAAGATTAAGACCTTGTGAATAGACAGAGAAGTGGAGAAGGATGAAACTGAGTGGCTGTCAACTACAGGTTCAGCTCTCCAGTTTACCTCTTCTCACAGTACCAAAACCAGGGGGTCACTCTTATTAAGAGACAACAAGAAAATAAAAACAAAGTTAACCAGTGGAACTCACTGTGACAAGACACCACAGAGGCCAAAAGCTTAGCCATTTCTACAGAAGAGAATAGTCACATTAATGAGGGGGGATAAAGATTGATACAGCACATAAGCCAACTACTAACTGAAGTTAGGTTAAAACACCTCTCAACGGGCATGTTAGTGCATAGTTGTCCTTATGGCTATATTAAACCTCTCTCTCTGAAGCACCTAGTACCAGCCTCTGTCAGAAATAAGAGAGTGGACTAGATGAATCACTGCTCTGATTCAGATTGGTAATATTTGTTTGCCTGTGTTGTTATATATTTGACTACAGGTGTTTTAAACAACCTGAATTTTATTTTGAGTTTAGAGAGCAAACTATGCTAAATTTCAAAGTGATATTCAAACATAAAACTGGTCACAAAAAAAATTTATCCACTCTCAACCTCTTATTTGTATTATGGTAGTGACCAAAAGGCCCAATCAGCTTTTCATTCCCCACTATGCAAGATGCTGCACAAAAAGTAGATATGCACTGTAGCTGTGAGCATGCTACCCAGCTCAGGCAGACAGCACATGCTAGCTCCACTTGAACTAATGCAGTCAAAATAATACAGAGTATGGGTCACATAGGTAGTGGCTTTGGCTAGCTCCCTGCGTACCTAAAAGGGCTCAGTCAAGTACCCAAGCTGCCACCCATGCTACCTTTGGCCACATTGTTATTGCTAATATGCTATCTTGAGCAGGGCTAGTATGAATTTATTTACCTGACCTCCTTCTGCCTGGCTGCAGTGGTGGAGGAGGGTTCCTGCTACCAGAGACTGGTGGCTTTTCAGCAGGGGTTAAAGTAAGACGGAACATCCCAGAACTGTCTGATGGGCCAGTTCTGGGGCCCAGATTCTAGGATCTTGGAAAATCAGGCCCACACATACATGAAGGGGGCCCAGACAATACAGAAAGGGGGCCCCAAGATAAGGAAGGTTCCAGGGCCCCTCAAAATATACTTTAATCAGTGCTCTTCAGGGCTGTAAAAATGATACATGGTCCTCAAGCATAACATGTTGGGAACCACTGAAATACTCTTTTCTTGAAGACTAGCTGATGCTGAATAATCATTGCACATAATTTAATCTAGCTCTTATAAAAATACAAGGAGCGTGCTATTAGTTTCTTGCAGTAATTAACTGTAGCAATTCTTTCTGTTTGAAACATCAAGGAAGCTGTGCAGTGATTGACCATAAGTAGAATTTAGAACCAAATGTTCTAGAAAACAATTGTGCAGTAACAATTTGAACTGGAAAAGAGATAAACATGTTCTCTACCCTTGGATGATTGTACTGGCTGTACTCTTTAGCAGTCCTTAACCCCAAATGTCTAAGCTACAATTAAGTGTATGAACTTGTTTTATTTTTCAGACCTTCAGAGTTTTACACATGATTTCCCCACTGCGAAGTTGTTGTTTTGTAAAGTGTTTGCAGGCAGTTAATATAGAAAGGGTTCCAGGGGGCTTTTCCCCACTGTGCTAAGCTGTTTTTATATTCTTTTATAGGCATAGCCTTAAGTTCTTCTCCTATATGCACTGTCTTATTAATCAGTTTCATGGGGTTCAAGGTTGGTATTGAACATTAATTATGTATTGTACAGTTCACAGCTTCTCATGATGTTTAAATGGCAAGTAATACTTCATGTTCAAAGATGCTTTGATAATGTCTATTCTTCATAAAGATTTAGGCCAGAAAGTAAACAATATTCACTAATAATCAGGACTAGTAGCTTATTTTGGAAGTAATATTTCTGGCTATCTTTGAAACAGCTGCAGATTTCATGGCTTAATACATTCACTTTCATTTGGTTCAAAGTGAACTAAACATGAAATAAAGCAGGTTGCGGACACTGCCATAGAAGCAGTGCAACACAAAGTGATACAATACAATGGAAACAGAATGATCTAGAGCTTTTTAAAATGCCCTGTTTAAAGATTTACCAAGGCAAAGTGTTTCGATTAAGAAATAGCTAGGCCTCAATGAAAATCCAATATGCAGAAAAAGGGTATTAATATTTTACTTTTATAGTATTACTTCTGCATGTTTTAAACCTGCACTGTGTCATTTGAAAACCTGGAAGAGAGGAGGGGGAGAAGGGTGAGCCAAGACTTGTCACATTTTGACAGCGGCAGGAATGATGTCATCAGAAAAAAAACAGCCCTTAAAAAAGGCTTATTTGGGCTTTGGCAAACTGGCCAGGGCAAGCTGCTACCACAGATTCTGCCTGCTCTCTTCTGCAGTACTTATTCCCTAACTTATTAAGAATTCCAGAACAGTTGAGGCTTTGAAACAGAGAGGAACCACAGCCAAAAAGTTCTATTATAAGTCTCATTACACTGCGTTCCTTGCATACACATTCTAACAAACATAGCACTTCTCTTGTCTGCGTACAATACAGTTGCTTAACTGAACCTTTTTTTAATGATAGTACCATATTAAAGACCTTCTGTTTTCTTTTCTGACATCTTGTTTTGTGGTTTAGATACAAAATACAGTACTCGCTGCCTCCACTCAATCACACTTCTGCAATTACTCCTAAGTCTCCTGATAGTACTTCAGCAATTATTTTTATCTTCAGCTAGAATGTTTTTCTTTCCTTTGCATGTTAATTTCTTGTTTTGTTTAGAGGAAATATGTTAAGTGGATTTCAAAAATATGCTTTACAAAGTGCAGGTCACTGCCAGATGTTATTTAATACTTTCATGCTGAAGCTCTGCCTCTGTATCTACTAAAGTGGATCCTCTGAGTCTCTTTCAGTAATTGCTGAGTTGACATTTAACAAATGGATTCCATTCAACACAAATAGAGAGACCGGTATCTTAATTCTGGCACAAATGTTTATGTACATTTTAAAAGCCAGAAGCATCTTGGTTAAGATTTAAAGACAGTGTCACACAAAGCTTGTAAACACAGTATATTTTTTGCAAAATCCAGTTCAACTATCTGACACTTCTTATTTCTTGTCCCTTCATTACTGATTGCTCAAGATAGCAGCACAAAAATGTTCTTTGCTACAATCCTTATGCAGGACTCATTTTGCAATTCTAAAAAAACAAAAACAAAACCAAACCACCTACAAAACCAAAAATTCTCATTGACAGCAAAATGGGCAATAAAATAAGTCACATTTATGTTAGTATTCTAGAAAGCAAAACAGTTTTTCCATTTTCACTTCCACTTTCTCAGCTACAGAAACAAAAAAGACAAATGCTTACCTGAGAAAAATTATGAAAATCCCCTTTGTCTCAAAAGGAAAGAATTTCATTGGTTTTGGTTTTTTTTTTTAAATTTCAAAAAAGCCTCATTTGTTCAATGAAAAAGCTAGGGGTTTTTGTGGGCACTTTCGAGCATGACACCTTTTTTGGTTTGCTTTTCTTTGTTAACTGAGTGGGTTATTTTCATTTCAAGAGTATTCCAACATTCAATAGGTGAGTCATTTTATAACGTTACCAAATAGTTGATATTCACAAGTAAAAATAAGATCTGCTGGGGCTTAATCCAATTACATTTTTGAGAGAGACTCATTTTCAGTAATCCTATCTAAAAGGGGATGTGAATGATATGCTGGAAGACAGCAAGACAAGAAGCTCAAAAAATGATTCGTGGATTTTCTTTTTCCCATTTAAAAAGATACTATATATATTATGCAACCACGACCAGTTTCTAAAGTCCTGTTATCCATTTCTGAAGAGTGATCTGTATCTAAAACTAGATTATGAGTACTTTTGTGTAACCAAACTACCGATTAGGCCATCTGCGAAGCCAAGATCTCAAGGAATGGGTATCGGGGGGCAGGGGTCTAGGTCTGATTCTGCCACAGACCCCTTTAATGGATTTAGGCACATCTCCTAGACCACATTCTGCCTTACTCACACTAATATGTATTCTACTCCCTAAGTAGTTTATGGATTTTAAACTCCATTTCTCAGTTTCTCCATCAATAAACTTAAAAGGGAAGCATCAAGATGCAGCCAGCTCTTCTTAAAAACCTCTAAGCATATAGTAATTGTCTTCAAAAAAGAGCACTTCATTTGCAGCAATATTAAAATATTCTGTCTATGCATCCATCCTACAAAGGACTCCAAACCAAGATTTTAGCAGATAAGCTTATTAAAAAAAAAAAAAGAATAGATTAGGATAATAATTAAGATTAACTTGCAGTATGCCATACCCAATGTGTAACTTAACCCTTTTAATGTTTTTTCTGGAATTCCGCCCCCCTCCATCTCTGCAAACATAAAAGGTACTGTGTGTCTCCCTTCAAAGAGGAACTGCGTGGGTCCTTGTTACTCAGCATGGTGGTCCTGGCTCAAGTGGCTGTAGGTTTTTGTTTTACACTTTTTTTTTTGTTAAAGCTGACTTACTGTATAAACATTGTGGTCTCAGCTTCCCTCTCTACTCATCCCTACAAGAAAATTGATGGTCTTACATAGATTGTTATTCTGCAACTGCCAGAAGGAAGTTCAAGTGATTCTATTTAAAAAGAGATAACCAAGCATTTATATGTTTGCAGTACAACTGGAAATATCTATTACATATTCATTTAATAACAGTGCCCATTCAGTTCAGTCTTTGATGTTCTGAGATGCTATTCTTCTTGGTACATCGCCCTTATTTGTTAAGACTATGTACAGAGTACAGCCGGACAAAATTTCAGGTTTTTTTATTTTTCCTGATAAATGCATATTTTGGGATTAGTCATGAAATAGTCAAATAAATATTAAAATACTCAAAATTATTCATAAATTCAGTAAACAGGTTAATCTGAAAAAATGAGAAAACTCTAGAAAAACTTAAAATGATTTGATTCAACAACAATTTCACAACAAAAAGCTTATTTTTTGTTTCAAGATGATATTTTGTTTAGAAATGTAGCTATTTTTGTTTAGAAAACAAAACAAAAACCAAAAACAAAACAAAACCAAAAACAAACAAAAAGGTAAAAATACCCAAAAGCAAAATAAAAAAAAAAATTAACTTCAGATAGAATGAAATTAAATGATTCAGCCACACTTATTGCTATCTCTCCAGATACTTCTCTTTGGTCCCCAAACGGGGGGGGGGGGGGGGAAAACAACATCCACTCAGCTTAAAACGAGTGCCACAGTTCAGCAATACAATTAACTATTTGCTCAACTTAAGCACATGCATAGACGCATTCAAATTATTTGGATTATCTACCTGATTCAAGTTCAGCTCGAGCTTATGTATCTTGCTGAATTGTAGCCACAAAAAACCACACCAGATAATTCCAAACTAAAAACACCACAATCCAAACACCCCAATTTTTTTAAAGAATGTTGGATCCAGATGTAAAATGTGCATGTCACGTGAATCTCTAATGGTAATGTATACAACAGGAATAGGAACCAGGATATCTCCAGGCTACACGGTTCCTTGCCTTTACCATGTTATTCCAGCACAAAGAGGGTGCCCGAGGCACCTACTTGCTTTTTCTTCAGAAACCATTAACAGGTGTAACTGCTTCAGTCATAAGGTATGACACACAGCACTTCCTATGCTTATGGTAAAAATCAGTAGAGAGAACATATTAAACACAATGAAAGAAACTACACACATGCTAATTAGCATACTACAATTAACTCTACCTTACAAGGACTCTACCAGGAGCAGGCCTTCAAACCTGATCCAAGTTAACAAGTCCACCAGAGATTCAGCTCTGAACAAGCACATGCTGTTTTAAGGCTTCATAACTCCCACTCCTTCCAACCCATCCCAAAGGATTGGGTCCCTCTGTGGACTAGAGATCCTGTTTGTTTGCTGGATCATGAAGAAGGCCATGAGTGGAGCCCTGGATATATAAAAAAAAAAAAAAAAAATTGGATCCACATCTGGGTTGCATGTCAAGTAATTTAATTGTATCCTATTTGCAGTCCACATTCCACATGGATATGCACTTTCTAGGACAGTGGTTTTCAGCTTGGGGTCTGTTTTGGTTGGGCATTACAATTTGGTTTCAGGGAGTCTGCAGTCCCCTGGGGGGCAGAAGCCCTGCACCCTTGTAACTCTCATGTGTCTGGAGCCCTGAGCTCTGGTGCTCCTCTCCTGACACAGTGCTACAGACTTCAGACACATGATGGGGAGGTTCCAAAGCTCTAGGTTCCAGGCTTCAGGCCTGTGGGTAGATCTCCTTAAACCACAGACATCCAGGGACTGCAAAATCCCCTGTGTTCAAAACCGCTGCTAGAGTCCCGCATGGATTAAAAAAGATAAAATTAAAAAAAAATGAACTGTAGCTACAGTCAGTCTTCAAAAATGGTAAACAAAGAACCACATCTGTGGATGCAGATATCCATAGATTTGCAGGGCTGTAGCTATGAGTCAATTTAATACCAGGCTATTTACTGAAAAACCAAATTTATGCTTTGGCCCCTGGAGAATCCAGTCTGAACTAGTATATGCACAATTTTCCAGGTGGTGGGTTTCCTGGAGAGGTCACAACCTGACTGAATTTGCCTAAGCACCCTCAGGCTGCTCTCCTATTTATACTTCCCATGGAAATACATACAGTTCCTCAATAACTCTCAAACAACTGCACTTTTAATACAATGGACTCTAAAGGTATTAATCTAATTCAGTAAGGTTTAACTCAATTAAATAATGTTCATTCAGGATATTGTAGGGAACTGTCAGTCTATCACAGAGTCTATTTCTATCTCTACCATTGACTCAGGCAAACAGCACTACGGAATTATTTCAACTCTGCAATTCAGTTTATCTGTCAAACTGCTAGAGGGGTTTTGAAGCTTAATTATGTCACGTTTGTAAAAGATTTTGAACTCTTTGCCTGAAAGCTGATGTATGAACATGAATATTTTTGCTATCACATCAGCATTGGTGTTCTATCAGTAAGGGTGTTGGCTGAATTAAATGGCTTCCTTTCTTCTGCATGTTTTATAAGTTTATAAATATGTAAATGACAAGTTAATAGTACCATCACATTCCATTATTCCAGCACCGTTTCTCTCTGTTTTACAGCAGAAACCGTTAACTCTAGATAAGATGTAAAAAGGAGTGAGTCTCATTCTCTTACCTTAGTAGAGCCATACATAGTCATTGACGCAAGCAGTGGTGTTTTCTGATTGAGCTATACGGACTTTATTTCTTGCCAGTGACAAATTTATTTCACATTTGTCATTATGACTTCATTTAGCAATTAGATAACATTGGCCTAGTATTTGTAAATGAAGCTGGGTTTATTGTAATTTAAAACAAGCCCCAACAGAGAAGATTATTGTTTTTAACTCTGCATTATCTGCTTAATTTTTTATATTCAGGTATAAAGGGCAAAACCTCTTAAAATTATTTTTAAAACTCCAACTGTTTGTTTTCACTAACTCAGGCTATTTGCCATCTTTTGTGCATAAAATCTGCAGGTTAACTGGTAGAAAATATAAACTTGGCATAATTTGCTGTTATATGTTGTTTACTTTTTTTATTTTGATTTTTATTAAGAACTAGGGCACAGAACAGAGAAGTGTCAGACTACCTGGCCTTACATATGGTTCAGAAGCTGGAGAAGAAACTCAGCAAGTATGAGAGTGCCATAAGAGGGAGATGATCTGGCAGAAAAAGAAATTCTCTTTATGGGCTGGTATGACCCTATCTGTTAAGAATATTACTTGAAAGACGTAGGACAAATAAGGAGCAAGACAATATGTAGATTGCATTGCATGAGTCTTGATACTATTATTCCTGGAAACTTTAGACTGATTTACCAGCTTCAGGAAAAGGTTGAAACTTACTTTAAAACATTAGAAAGGAGTGAACTCCCTCTTTGATTTTTCCTCTGCTAACTTTGCTATTGCCTCCAAATAGAGAAGCCTAGGAAAGGAAAAGCACATTATGTACATAAGACACGTGGGTACTGAGTAAGCCAGTGTGATCGAGTGGACAGAGCACCAGTCTCTGACTCAGGAAACCATTGTTCTATTCCCCACTCTATCCCTCAGCTCATGGTTACCTTATCCCTCCTGTGTCTTGGTTTTGCAAAATGAAGGTAATGACACAAACGTCCTTTGCAAAGGGCTTTGATATCAAATGACAGAAAGTGCTAGAATAGCTGGTATTATTACAGATCCAGAAGTGATCAGGGCTCAGAGAGGTTAACAATGTAGACAAGTAATAATTTAATAATACTTCACACTTAAATAGAACTTTTAACATGAGCTCATCACTCAGTTTACTGGCATTGATTCTCACAACAATCCTCTGAGCGAAGATAAATTGCCTAAGTTTTTAATACCCTCTTTTAATTACATAAACTGAAGAGGATGAGATTAAGCAACATTCCCAAAACCACCAAGTGAATCAGTGGTTCAAGGAAGGACAGAACCCAGGAACCAGCTTCCAGAATTGTGCTTTAACCACTAGAGGCAACCATCCCAAATGGAAAATTAGCTTCTTTTTTGTTCCCATGGGTAAAGTGCATCTTGGAACCAGACAGGCAAAATAAGCAGATGGTGAGCCAAAGAAATTTTATAATCAGATCTCTACATCACTTTAACTGCTACGCTTGCCTAGGCAGCGTGGCAGTTTTATAAAGGAGTCATTTCCAGCACTACTTCTCCAGTTGATTTCCCTGTTCTCTCAAGTTCTAATGTGACTTCCATATTTCATATAGTACAATACTGAAGAAAGGTAAACAATTTAGATTCAGATTGATGGAAAAGATTCATTTTAAAATATCATACTAGAATAAAAGACTCAGGGATTTTAAAAAATTGCCATGAGCTGGATTTCTCTTTAAAATAGTTTGATAGGTTCCTTAAATAAAAGAACATCCTCACTTGGGAATATATGATTAAACTGGCTCCAGTCTGCTCTCAGTTTTCCTATCATTTACATCTTTAAGCTATTGACATTGAGAACACACTTGCTGTATATGCTTTTAGAGGATCCACTGGCAAAATAACTGCTCACTCATTTGAGGACAGGACTGATCCCTTGCATTAAGTTTCAAACCTACACACAAATTTTAGGAGAAGCATTATTACCTAAATATTACTAATGGCACTAACAGATGGCCTTATGCTTTTAGAAGACTCAAACCGTAAGAGCGTGCACCATTCTGATCTGTTTCATAGCACAGTGAAAAGGGTTCAAACCCCCAATCCAATCAGCAATGGTGTGTCAAGGGTCTCTGGCACCTGGGGTTCAAGCTTACATTTGCACACAACCCAACCTTGAAGCTCCCTATGCAGGGCAGGAAGCATCCCAGAGCTGCCCCTCAGCTGCCCCGGCAGGGGAGTTTGTATCTACAGAACAGAAGTGGGGGCAGAAGCTTGGGGGTGTAAATGCAGACTTGGCTCTGCTGCACCCTGCTCTTACCCAGCATGCGCTGCTCTGCTCAAGCAGGTAAGCATTGCAGGGCCAGTTTCATTCTGTATTTTAGCAGGGGAGGTGGCATTAAAAGAGATAATTCCTTTTGGCAAATAAAGTGCTTGCCTTGCTTGTATCTGTTTGATCTTTTAAGATACAAAGTCACAAAGGATTCAGGAAATGTTTTTTCCCCCCTCTCTTCTGTCTTCCCTGCCAGGCAGCAGTGGCCATTCCCATTGCATGCCACAAGCAATAGGAGGACAGCCAAGGATGTGGGGAGTGGCTGCAGGACCCAAACCTGACCCTCTTCCTTGACATCTTCAGGGCTGGAGGAACTTTT
This sequence comes from Podocnemis expansa, assembly GCA_007922195.1. NCBI lineage: Eukaryota > Metazoa > Chordata > Testudines > Podocnemididae > Podocnemis > Podocnemis expansa. The sequence continues at coordinate 1,271,132 of ML682017.1, read as the reverse complement.
TCAACCTCATCCCCTGCCACTGGAGACTTGGGGGGTGGGGGGAATCCCACCTGAGCAAAGACCATCCAGCCCTTAGCCTGCTCCTCACCTCAATTCCAGGAGTCCCCCGCATTGGCACTCTCCCTCATTTAACACACTGAAATGCTGGGGGCAGCTCCCATCCTAGCCATGTAGGGCAGGGAACTTGGAAGCCTTGGCTGTGGCTGGGCTGGTGTCCCCTGTGCGTGGCTCTAAGGGCCGTGGGAGGTCACGGCCTATGGCCTTGCCCTCCTAGACTCCTTGCTCAGCTGTGAGCGACTGGCAGGCAGCACAGTAGTAACCAAGTGGTGCAGGGTTGGTGAGGGCCTGCCCAGTGCCCCCTCCCAGCCTGTGCCCAGGGACACGACTCTACCTCCCCCGGTATGCCACTGAAAAGAAAGCTACAAGTAGTCTTCTGCTGACCTAAAAATTAATACAAATGTCTCAATCATTACAAAGCAAAAGACTCAGTTAGCCTGAGAATGAACTTTTTCACAGGTGAAGAAAAGAGCAAGTGATACTGAGCCACGTACCTTAGCCATATATGTTCATTAATATTTGCTAGTGGTTCTGGAAACACTGACTGAGATTTTAGCTAGAAAACTCTCATTAATTTTGATGGGAATTATGTGGTTAAATCCTATAGTCATCTTGGAAATCTTCAAATGAAACTGTGTGTGTTTTCCCAGACATACTCTGAGGTACATTCTTAGCACTTACATAGCTGCAACCAGTGTGGTCTATGCACTATTATAAATAATGATTATTATTAGTGATCCAGCATCTCGGAGCCCCATTCATGGACCATGACCCACTGCATGAGCCACTGTACAAACAGAACAAAAGACAGTTCCTGCTTTACAATTTAAGTAATTAACAAGCGGGGAGTCAGCTGTTAGACTAACAGTGCACAGTAAGTACACATATACATCCGTATATGCACCATCCACCCAGTCTCATGGGCTGTCCTGGTTCCATCACACTCAGTGGTCCAAAACGTATCCCGTCTTCTTCCAGTTCAAGGGACACAGGAAGGTTCATTACCTTCCCTCATGTGCTCCCTTCCTGACTGTGAACTCTATCCCTCATTGCCCTGTGAAGATTTTTGTAAACTCTACACCAGGGGTCCAAACACACTGACTGTAGACCACATATGGCCCCTAAAGCTATTTCCTGTTGCCTGCAATGACACTATTGTTACTGATATTTGCAATATTGTTGTCTGAAAAGGTTTCAGTGATGCGGCGCTTGGGTTAATGTTCTAGTCCTCATGCCGCCCTCGTGGTGATTTGAGTTTGAGACCCCTTTTCTACACCATGTGCAACAACAATGGAGGTTGCCTCACACCTTTCACTGCTTAAACATGATAAATCAGAAAGAATCATTAAGTCAAGATTTAGCTGCTCCAATGCTAGCCACACACCTGACTCCTGACACATGTGGACTACCATGTTTGCCTCTGATAATAATAATTTCCAATACATAGTGTCTTTCAAGAGATTCAGCCATGCAAACTGGACTAACCCTATTGCATACTCTCTTGTTCCAGGTGCTTTCAACTATGTACAGACTGAAAAACTATTGCACACAAAAATCTCAAACACCTTTGTGCACTTCTGTTGGGTGGTTAAAAATCATAACATACATTCCATGGTTATCAAGTAGAGTGATACCCTTGAAACAGGAAAGTAGAATCTCAGAGAATTCGGACATGGCACCAGACTATCTGAAGAGAGCTACTTTTAGCCAGACAAAAAAGCATCTAAAGATTAATATGTGTTTTAGGAGACTCGTTTGCACTGATCTACTCTGATAGCTGGCAAGGAGACTCCCCCAAGGAAAGTGTCCTTGAGAGGAAAAGGAGACACTTCAGTGGGAGGGTGTGTGGGAGACTATTTCAGAAGAGAGCTAATCTATTATACATGCCAGAGCAAACTATGGATTCCAAAAGAGTAATGCATAGCTACCTGATGGCCACTAAGAATAGTACTTTTCCCTTTTTTAGAACTAACATGGAACATATTCACCCTACCCTTCTAATGGCTTGAGTAATGCAGTTCAATGTTTTAAATGTTTTATTTAGAAGTTTTATCATTTATGACTAATTAATGGCTGTAAAATCCTTTGAAATCCCTGCACAGAAAGTGCTATGCAAATAATATTACTGTTATTACTACATTTAACTTGTGAATAAAAACTGATATATTACCTTGCTTTCTGACCCGTGGCAAGTACAGTAAAACTGATGGCAGTGATGGACAGTTACTGAGTATGTGTGAGGAAACAATGTACTTCCTGCTCAAAAGGGTGCCAAAAAGAGACCATTGGCTATGAAGAGCAAAATGACAAAAGTAACGGGTGTCATTGTATTCATGGTAAAGGGGTTAGGCTTTAAACTTAGATGAGGCTAACACCTATGCAATGTGTTGGAATAAAGCCACATGCCATCGCTTAAGCCTTCCAAAGAGCACAGGAAAGACTTATGTGCTATAGAGCTTATTACTGATCCTCTTCAAAGCACTGAATTTTCCTCCCTATGAAGAATTCCATGGGCTTTGTAAACAGAAATAAGGAATAAAAAAATAAAATAGAATCAAGTTTTTATGCTTGCAAGGCATGTCATTTTATCAAGAAAAATTACTGTTAAACTCTACAAATGTCATTTAAGAGATGGCTTTTATTTTTTGAAAGTGACTATTTGTATAGACTTCTATCCTACAAATTAAATTAATTTATTCATTTATGATCTGTGATAGCATAAACCTTCTAATTACTAAAGGAAGTGAAAAATCCATGAATATAAACACATCCAGTCTGCTAACTTTACTTGCATTTTCCAAAGTGACATAATGCAGCTTCTTTTTAAAGTTCTCTTGAAAAAACAGCAATTTCCTGTGTTTATTTTGTCTTCTCTTCGTACTTCAGAAAAGCCTTTCTGATTTGTGGCAGCAGACGTGATCTTTTGCAAGATAGAAAGATTTTGCCAAGTAAACGAGATTTTCACTGGTCCGTTGCTCTCTGGAGAATAGAGTGCCTCTTGATTTTTACTGCCTTTATACATTTTCAGACAAGTGTTTCCTTTAAGAAAACTGGCTTTTGGAGCCTCATTTACTTGTGTGAAATAAGAACAAATCTGAACATCTAAATTTCTAAAAATGTTTATAATGCCAGAGAAGCACTGGTGATTTAGTTTATTTATTACTGAAAGAACAATTAGAGACCCATTTTGTTCAGCAGAGCATGATGGAAGCTCATATAGTGGAAAGCATTTGTTATGCATGCAAGAACTGTGACAATTGCAGTGATTTTTTAAAATGTTTTTAAATTACAACAGGCACCGAGTTCAGAACTTTATGTGACTATCTTGCTGAAAAGGAATTTCACAGACTGCATGGAAGCCAACTGGAATAGACTGCTAAAGCAGCTATAATGGTTTGACTTACAAAAGAAATATGCATATTTTTTAAACAAATTGCCTAATCATTTTAATGGGACTCTATGAAACAGCAGCAGTCAAACAGCAATCAAGAAGTTCCAAGACTGAAGCCTAATTTAATGTAAGATGCAACATACAAGTAAAATAATGGAAGGGAGAATGGAAGAAAAATGAAAGTATCTGTAGTAAAATTGCCAGTTATGTAAGTTGACTGTGTTTGTAACTTGGTGACAACACATGGTGCTTATGCAATTTCTTTCCTTTCTAGGCTGGGTTCAGAAGCAACTCCAATAATGTACTATTAATGAAAATGTCAAAGCTCTACACAAGGAAAGCCAGCCCCCATCATCCTAGTAAAATGAATGAGTCTCTGTAAGAGAGGACAGATAGCTGATACAGACTAAAATGTAGTTTTACTATCATGTGCAGATCATGGGAAATCTGAAAAAATCTATGCATATAGTTATAGTTGTCTTTCATATCAAGAGCATCAGTGAAGTACACTTTGTACTGTCCCCCCCCCCGTCATCTACAAAGGGTGTAACAAGATTTGCAACAAAGCTTCCATGGAAAATTGCTCTTTTTTCATAACAAAGTTAATATGAAGATGACCCAGACAAATTATGCATGGACTATTCTTTGCATATGATAGAATCCTTCTTGTACTCAAACTATTAAAAAACACTTTTAAAAATGAGCTATGTTAACTGTACTGTGAAAACCTGGTAAACAATCAACCACCACCACAAACAGCAAACAGCCATGTCCAGCACTGGACATGATTTGGGTCCCATTTTCTTAAGAAAGTGCTGCTCAAGAAACTGAGGTTATCCTCAATTCATCAAAAAGTACCAGTGGGTCTTTAATATACTTCTGCAAACAGAAAGGGTCTCGGTTTCACCCTATTCTCACATAAGGACCTTTCTGAAGACCACAGCATTCCACCACAGTGCTGAAATTAGTGTTATGCCACTCGTTATCTGTCTCAGCCTCACTAAGCAGTTTATAATACATCTATTAAATATGACTAGACACAAAAGACATTTATGAAATAAATCACATTAACACTCACGACACATCCAGTATAATGTTCTATCATATCAACAATATCTTCACAAAGTGCCAAAGAAAGCGTATACACATCATCAGGATGCTGCTCCAGTATTACAACCTTCTAAAAACAAGATTATTATTGGCTAATCAGGAAAATTAGGTTTTGGATAACAAAGAGTAAACCCCCCCCCCAAAAAAAAAAAAAAAAAAAAAAAAAACCAAACAGACTGTGGGGGAAAAACAAACTTGCAGGAACAAAATATGTATTTTCCATTACAAGAGCAACCTATTGCTGCCTAATTGTGTTGTTGCTCTGCCACTCATTGCTTCATCAGCCTCACCTGCACCTTGAGAATTAGATACTTATTCCAATGCCAACCATCCTAGATTGAAAAAATATTACACACAGCATATAAAATCTATAGCTGAATTTTGTCATATGTTTAGACTTTTACCATGGCCAGTATGCAAACACATTCTTGAGGCAGACATGTGATAGTCTTTCCTTCTTACTGATTTGTCACTAATGTAAAACGTTCTTTGTGAAAATCCACAGGTTTTTAGTAGCTTCCCCCCTCAAAAAAAAAAAAAAATCACAGGCAAATTAAATTTAAAAGAAAGAGATCCTCAAGACCATACAAAAGGAACGGTATGGACATTTCATGGACCTGGCTAGCCCTTACAATTTACCGTAAGTGAAAAACCAAAAAAGGTGCTCGTTAAACACAATTTCCAGGCAATGTTTTATTCCACCACCAAAGCTAGCAGTTTGTTCACCTCTTGTTAGAGAGTCACAATCAACTCCAGTGTTATCTACACTAGGGAAAACAAGCTTTTTACTTATTTCGGAGATCTACGTACATAAAGCCACACACACTGCACAATATCACACAGACCCCTATAATATGCATGCAGGCTAACACCTATTAAACAGGTTATAGTGTTTACAAAGTACAACAGTAATAGTACACAAGTATTAAAAATATCATTAAATACAGATTAGTGTGAAAGTCTGTCATGCTCTCAACAATACAGTGGTAAGGAAGGTCAGGAGGCAGCAGTGGAAGAAGAGGGAGGAAAATTCTCACTTTATGATAAGCTCTTTCCTCTCTTTCAACATTCGGTATTTGTGGTTTCTATGATCATTCACCAAATACATTACAAAGCACAATTTACCACAGACTATTGTTTGATTTTTTTCTTTTTTTAATTTCTCACATAACTTACTGGATATGTTCACTGAGGCTATGACCACAATTAGGTAGTTAAATCGATTTAAGTTAAATCAATTTAATAAAATTCCTATAAAAACATTAAATAGATTTAAGTTAAATTGATTTAACAGAACCCCACTAGAAACTCAAATTGAACTACCATGTCCATGGACAGGACTGCTAGTTCGGTTTAGGAGAGGGCACCACAGGAGGTGTGGCAAGATGGCTCTCTAAAATGGCCATGCCCCCTCCCGATATATAGAAAAAGGACAGAACCCTGGGAAAGAGAAGGGCAAAAGTGTTAAATTGAAAAAAGTAAATCAAAATAACACGTCCACACAGCTTATTTCAAAATAACAGTTTTGATTTAACTGTCATCTCAATATAATACTTGGCTTTATTATAGTGAAATTACTTTCCTTGTTGTGAGATAAGGGAGCTTTTTATCATGATATAAGGAAACATAGTGTGGACCTGCAATCTGTTAAATAGAAATAAACTGCCCTATTTTGATTTAAAGGCCGTGCGCGGACATACCCTGAAAGTCCCTTTACGTATAAAAACCAAACAGGTCTTGCCTAAAAAGTGTCTTCGGCTTCAGTGGGTCTACAGATATGAACTGCCTTTTATATCACACAAGGTATGAAAAGCTTCTGCATCTTGGGCTCAGAATCCCCCCACCCCGATGTTAGGGAGTCCTTGAACTGCAGCAGGCTCTCCATACACTCAGAATGGGTTCCTATGAAACTCCTGACCACACAGGCTAGGTTTGTTTAAACAGCATCAGAACCAAGTCCATGTTACTACTGACAACCGACAAATCCTGACAAAATACACAAAAATGAAATTAATCTCCTAAGAAAGTGCCACACTCACACAGTTAACAGAAAAAAAATGTAATGGCTAATTCTGTCAGAACATCACAGGAGAAATTTTCGTGGGAATGCTATATCTCATGCACAAAAGTGAAGTCAGAACTAGACAAATTTAATCAAATGTAACCTTGCTATGAAAATTTCACAAAACTCTTGAAATTACCAACTATTATAATGTTTCAAGCCAAACCCATACATCTGGGTAGGTCCATTTGAAACACATAACAACCTAGAACAAGACGTTTAGAACCTCATCAAAACTGGTCTTTGCAAATAAAATTTTGCACATGCTTCAATAAAAATGATGGTAATCTGATATCAATAACATCACTGCTCTCTTTGTTGGGTGCAAAATGAAGGTTTCATCTGGTGGGTATGGAGAAAGGGAGAGGTACATCAAAAAGAAAACAGCACCACTCATGTATATTTCTAACAATGAAAAAAAAGCAGGATTTTCTGAATCAGTGGGCATCAACCTAAAAAACTATCTGTACTAAAATATACAGTGTTACTGGTTTGTTGGTCCCAGGATATTAAAGAAGTGGGTGAGTTGAGCTCTAATGTCTAGGCCAGATCTAAGAAGAGCTCTTGATAGTTAGAAAAAAAACTTTTTAGTTAACAGTCAGTTCAATAAAAGATATTTCCTGCACTAAAATAGTGACAAGTCTCTGTCACAGTAAATACTAGTATAAGTGCTTGATTATTTTTATCTCAATGCAAAGAAAATAATTTTCTAAAGTCACATCAGGAAATGGGACAAAAATGGGATTCGGTCAGTAAGATGCTTTTGATAATTTTATGTATGGTATTTTAATATAGGTAATGCACAGTTATGCTGACATGGAAGGAACTAAGACTGAGGTATGAAAATCTTAAACTAGAAAGAAGTTCCTTTCTTTTTTGTGAAATGTGTTTTTTTTGTTTGTTTGTTTTTTCTGATTTTATTAGTATCTTTTTGTGGTAGTGGATGGTTCTTTTTCAGCTGATTTCATTTATCTTCCCTGGGGAAAAACAAAACCTAAAAATATTTCATTTGGAGTTTCTATTGTTTTTGCATGAAAAATAACTGTGAATATATTCATTTCAAACATCTTCTGCTTCATCTTTGTCCGTGTTTGATGCAACTACCACCATGTTAGCAAAAAAAAAAAAAAAAAAAATTAAAAAAAAAATTTGCTGTGCAGAATGAAGAACTTCTCAGTACAATTTCAACTAGCCTACAATTTCACATAATCTGTAGCAATTTAAATGTTAAAGTGCGATACAAGTCAGCACTTTCTTACAATAAAGCATGTTTAAAGAGTCAGGTTCTGTCTGAATGGACTCAAGTTCTATCTAAATATACAACACAGCACAGAGTGGGAACCCTAGTGTAAAGCTATATTCTTACACCACGTGTTTATAAAATAAATTGCAAGGGGGTATTGACAGTATCATTTCAAATTTAGGTTAGTGTCTCTATTAGTACAAGTTTGAAGTTCAGATTCTGACATCCTTGCTCATGTTAAGAAATATCTTATTTCACCAGTGTAAGGGTACCAATATTCTGACCCTGAATGTATCAGATGACATTTTTTCTCTCTTCAACTCTTTGTTCTTTCTGTTCTACATTATAGTTAGTTGCAGTCTTCCTCTCACACAAGGCAGTCAATGACTAAATTGTGTAAAGGGTAAATGAATCATCAACAATTGGTTCTCCACTTACCTAAAGGGATAGATACCAAACAACTTTTCTAAATGAAAAATATAATATTTTAAACAAAATCTGGACCAGAAACCATGAAATTACAAAATAAAACGGCTTTCCATTTTCATTGGGGCTTGATTATATTTTGAATACTTAAAAGATAAGGAAACATTACAATAGACACTGAGGTGCAAAAGGCATGTGGAAAGTCCTGCTGAATATAGTCTCCACTTACCAACAAGCTCTAAGGCTCCTCTTTCACCTGCATCCATCTTCTGAGATGCACTCCTGGAACTCCATTTCTCTATTTTTCTGTTATTGGGGTTTTCATTGCTTTAGCTTGACAGCCTAATCCACCATCAGCTGCTTTTTGCAAAGCCAGCAAAGATGTTAATTTTCCTTTAACCCTCAACTACTTAGGCCCAGACCAAACCATATTTTGAACAACAGGCAACATGATGGCCTCCTAGTCAAGAACAGAATCCTGACACGAGGGTGATGAAATAAGCCAAGGAAACGATCCTCTGCTGCCCTCACTGAAAATCATAGAGAAAGAAACAGAAATAAGTTACCTGACAAAGTGCTGGGGCATGCATCCAAACCATCAGGTACAAGCCAAACCCCAGAAAGTGTTTATACATAAATGATATGGTTCTGGGGAAGTGATGAACAAGACAAGGAGATTTGAGGACAGTGGTGGTAGTGAGACTTTCAATTTCCATTATGGAACCAGCAATTTTTGCTAAATCCACTTTTTTTCCTCTGAATTTTTAAGATTCAGATATCTCAAAAAACCTCAGAAGTGAAATAAGGGGTTAAGGATCCTGGCACATCAACCTGAAAGCTGAGGTTCAAAAGAACATAATCCAAACTCAGTGGGTTCTGCACAGTCTTTAAATTAAATCTTAACCGCTCTGTTATATTAAGCGTGCCAGAGACAACGCAAAGTATGAAAGGATTTTTGAAAACAACAGTATCCAGCAAACACAAGGAAAAGCTACTTTGTAAGTCCCTTGGCATAGTCACCCATGATATCACTACATTCCATGCCTCTTACACTGAGCGTGCTGGAAGTATTTAGGTTCATGAACTTCTGCCTTTCACTAGCCACTCCTAGTACAGATATTCTAACTGGGACCACAATGTTCTTTTAAAAAGTGTTCCTAACTTAACCCCAAAGGCAATGTATTTTTCTTCTTGAGTATAAGTAGTTTACGTTTCTTGGAATTTCCAAATGCTATTATTACTTTGTTTAGTTCTATATACTTTAATATACAAGAAGCAGCTATTATATTTCAACATGAATATAACAGAGGGCCAGTGGCTATAATTTTAATTATTAGTTGCAATATCTATTGTGATGATTTAGCCACAGGTAATGTATTTCAAGATCAGGATAGAACAGTGAAAGAGGAGAAAAAAATGTAGAACTGCAGAGGACTCCAAAATAGTCGCTAAACCAGAAATGGGCATGGCATTTTGTTTCAGTACTTCTTATGGGTATTTAAAGTATGTAGGTATTTATGGTGACAATTGTGACTATGTAAAGATGGCACCTTCCCATGTAACTATTTTGTGAATTATTATTTTTAATAAGATTTTACTATTGCTGTAATGTGGAGCACAATATGACAACCTATATTGCAAATTATAGAATTCAACTTGTGGAGTAGAACTCTCAGATCTCAAAAACCAAAACTTCTTAATTTTCAAAGTGCACTGGAATGGGTCTATTTTTGGACAGACCCAAGTGCACATGTGCATGAAAATTATAATTAGATGTAGAAATAACAAAGCTGGACCCGAAGACCCGACACGAGTCCACATGCACACTAAAGAATATTTCAAGTATTCAGAGGTTGGTGTGCGCCTTTCACTATCTGAACAGAAACAGCAAGGTCTGCAAGGCACTGCTGGTGATTTAGGTACATTCAATGGCAAGCCAGATACGACTTCTTCATGCCATGGGCAAGAACAGTCAAGTGCCTTACAACCCTGGATGCTCCTGAGGAGCATCACAGTATGTTCAAATGGTCACCTCTGGACCCAAGAGCAGTAGCAACTGAGACTGTAGTACATAAACAGCTGGATACCAAAAAGTGATTCATGCCAGTGGGACAGCTCAAGTGGCCAGCATCAGAGAGTGGACCTAAATGGGTTTTACAGGTTTGGAACATGATAGTGGAATACGGCCGTTTAGCAAACGATGCAAGGAAAAATTCAAAGAACTCTACATAGAGTACTGGAGATAACCAGAGCCAATTCTTGGGTCAGGCTGAATGAAATACTTGGGATTTCTACAAAAAAAAAGAGTTTCCTGTCTTTGGTTTTGTTCCTACTGCTGTTCAAGGACACAAAACCTTACATACATGCAGTAAACAAACAATAAATAAGGCTTGCGACCACACACTGAATGTAACACAAATATGGAACAGCAGATCATTTGAGTGGGTACTATACTACCTGTACACTGAGTGATTTGGGTATACAGTGGGAAAAATAGTATCTAATTATATTGTAGTCCTTCCTTCATGTTGTAGCTCAAGCCTCTTCCTGTCTCTCCCTGGTGTTTGCTGTCACCAATGTTTGGAGTTCCTTTCTCCATCCCTTGTACAAGCTGGATCCTGGCTTCTTTTGTGATGCCTGATGCTTCCATCCCAGATAATGCCGTACTGTACCATGTACAGGAGTGCTGTCCACTTACAAAATCTAATACGAATAGCTGGTAAGAAGCGTACAATCCAGTACACAAGATAAAACAATCCACAGCAAAGGGAATGACACAATCAAAATAAGAGTAAAAAAGAAAAAATCACAGACTTTACTGGGAAAATGGAAATAGGATGTGGGTATGGAAAAGGATAAAGTTTACTACAATAAACATTAAAGAAATAAATCATCCACCTCCCAACACTGAAACTCGCCAACCCCAGTTCCCAAGCTGTAATCTTCTCCAGACAGATGGTAGGTTGCTGCTGAGTGTCCTGAGACTGTGGTGCAGTTCTGTGGTATTGGATGGGTCCAGCATGTGAGGCCCAAACACAGCAGCCCAATGAGTATCCAGGGGGGCACTTTACCAGGCTTGATACCCGCCCTCCTTGGCTTCTTATCCCATTCTCTGCTCAGCAAGAACCAGTTCTCTACTCCAAAGCCAGATCTTTGTTGGATCTGACTGTCCTCCTTTCCCACCTCCTGCTGTTCCCCTTCTTTGGTTCTAGTCTTCTCCCCCTTCTCTGCCTCACATCCAATCTTGAATTCCCTCACTCCAGAGAACTGGTTCCCAACAAATCTCTGCAGTTTTTCAAAAGCTTATAATTTGGCCTAGTTTGACTGACATTCGCAAGGGTGGCAAGAAGTCTCTCTGAAACAAAGGCCACTTCCTTTGCCAGATTTCAAGTCCTTGCTCCAAAGCTTTGTGGAGCTAGAGCTTTTCAAAGACAAGGTTGCAAGAACTTTTTAACATGGGGAAAATGACATTGTTCCCTATGTTTGTTCTCAGAAACAGCTGAACCCTATTGGCTGAGTGTAATAAGATAAAATAGATCTGCCTGAAGCAGACAGCCTTCATGTAAAGTTTCAACCCAAACAGTTAAAATTTGGCAATGTGATAAGAAACTGAAAAAAGTAACTTATTAATGGAAGCCTCAAACAGCCTTAACAACAGGCTGGGTTGGTAACAGTGCCTATCTTATGCAGATAAAGAGAGAGATACCTGGACACATACAATATACTGCTCAGTGTTGCAGCTACTTTTTGAAGCTTTCATCCAGTGATTTCAAAACACCCTACCACTATCAATTGAATTTTTAGTTTCACAAAAATGCAGTTTGACACTTATTAGCCCCATTTCATTTTACATATCAGGTAACTGAGGCACAGTAGCAGAGCTAGAAAGAAATAATGTTTAAGGGACACCAAATTAAAACCACTTCACTGTTTCTTAACTTCCTTTTGAATATGAACTTTTAATTTTCCTGTATTCTTCATTTATCTGTCAGAATTCCTCTATGGTTACATTTATAAAATATTCTGACTGTTACTATAACCAATTAAAACTGTCTTCGGATACTGCAGTCAATGTATTACTTTGTCTTTTCTTCTTTTGAACATTTTCCCCCCCTCCCTGAATATAAAAAAGTTGCTTCCCTTAAAGCACATGCTGTACTGAAAGCAGCTGACATTAAGATGTATCAAAACATTTCAACGCTTGCTGTATTACAACATCCGTTGTAGTCAATAGCCTCCTTTCATGTAAGCACAATGTTTTCAGAGTTCTGCAATGGAAAAATATAGCCAGTTTGGACTTCAGGTATTTCAGAGGTTGCATCAGTAGCTTCCATTGATCAATATATTTTTGCTCTGATTCTTAACTAGACCAGCACAAATTAAGAGCAACTCCATGGAATTTCATCAAGTTGCACCCCTATGCAAAATGAGATCACAGTGAGTTGGGAAACTTAAGTTAAAACAGAAAACTGCAGTAATTACTAAAAATCTTTCAAGCCTACAAGGAAAAGGATGAGCCTCCATTGTATACAAAGGGAATTAAACCAAACCAGAGTTGGGTTTTCATCTATTTATTTCTCTCATTTGAAAACCGACACTATTCCGTGTACTGTATCCCTCTCAAGCCAGCAATCAGTTCTGTCTGGGTGGACCCCTGTGCACTTGTGGGAAGCCCCACTGGTTTCAGTAGGATTGCAGAAGGTTAACAACAAGAGGTCTGATTTCAAGATCAGGGCTTAAATTTGTACTGCAGTCAGGTCCAGCATGAGGCAGAACCAACAGGTGCAAATAGCTTGACCCCCCACCTTTTGGGAGGCTCCTTACTTTGGGATTAAAAGGCACACATGACCAGCTGACTCCTTCAATATCCCACCCAGAGACTTCTGCACCATCCAGTGACATTTCTTTAGGTAGGACACCCAGCTGGGTTTTCCATTTTCAGACAGGAGGGAGGCTGTCAGAGCTTAGTGCATGGTAGAAGTGGGGAAAGGCAAGAACGTTCTTTACAAGTGCAATCAGCATGCTGGAAAAGACTCAGAAGAGAAAGGAACTTTGAAGAGGGCATGCATAACTTCACACAGCAGGGTCTACAAAGCCCGGGCCATTTTGAGAACAGATGCACTATCCAGGCTTCTGTAACACACCAGAGAGGCCTTGGAAAGAAAGCTAGTGGATCAAAATGAAGTATAGAAGGAAAAAGCACAATTATCCACAGAAAAAGGTTTTAGAGCTGAGATCCAGCAGCATAGTTAGAACTTAACCTGCAGTGAAATGTACAGAAATGTTCATTTAAGAGAGTCTGATAGGAACAGGGGGGGCAATACAGTTTACTGTATCTGCCTTGGGAAGCTGTATAACAAGCATTGCACTTTCAATTTGAGGAAATATTATTCTGGAGCTGGAGGTCCACCAAATAAACCTAGATAACAGAGCTCCCTGTTGAGGACTCACACATCTGGTTGTTTCGGAGTAAGCATGGCTTCTGTTTACATTCTTCTGGGGTGACTTAAATAAACTTGACTGAGTTCACAAGTGAGCCATTAATACACTTGGGGGATTGTGATTATTTCCCTATCCAGTGTGTACCCTACCTTACATTTATCCATATTAAAAATTCATGGGCCAGTACGCTGCCCAATCCTTTCTTTTGCAGAGGTCGTCTGGAAAGGTCTCAAAAACCACTTTAGGTTTTATTAATCTAAACTAATTTTAGAAAAATCTAAAGTCAGTAATCTAAGTCGTTGATCAACGACTGCGTGACTGTTGTACGTAGCGGATTTTATTCCCTCCCTGACATTTGCACTATTTTAAATTTAAAGGAAAGGTAGCAACCTTATTACAGCCCCAGGCCACTTAGTAATCCACATTAGGCATTAACGGTCATCACTGTAAACCGGAAAATTAAAAAAAAAACAAACAAAAAGCACAATGGATGGGGGGGGCATGAAAGATAAAAGATTCTGACTCTGACCCCCACAAACTTGTGTCAGAATGAAGAAACATTAACCTGCATACAAATATAATGATGGAGCATTTCTTAACCAACAGTAAAGAAGTGTTAAGTTACACCTGCCTTAATTAACTACTAATGCAATTATGACAATTTTAATAAGAACTCTAATAATCATGCAGACATGAGGAAAGCATCTGCTCACTATTTTATAGATGAGTAAATTGAGGGAGAGCAGTTCCAAAGGGGCAGCCGTGTTAGTCTAATTCAGTAAAACAAGGAAGGAATCCTGTAGTTTTTAAGTGCCACAGGACTCCTTGTTGTTGTGTGGGTTTTGTTCTTTTGTGGGGGAGAACAAAACAGTGAATATTCCAAGCAGGACTGGGGGCTGAGACACAAGAGGTATTTGATACGTAATACTCCTTGGTAAATCTCTAATGAGAGTCTCTCTCAAGTCTTGTGATTTCTTTCTTTTTATAGCTCTGTATATTTTAAGGATGCAAAATACTGACTTGATCATGCACTGGGAGATGTGTGCAGGGACTGCAGAACTGGCCACGTTAAAAGACAGAGGAATAACTAACACCGAAAGTCAGGTTATTACACCTGAGCACACCACCTCACTGACAGCTTTAATTTGTTTAATTGTACAGTTACAGCTCTTGGAAGTAATTTACATATAGAAAGCTTCATTTTGTAACAGATAGAAAATGCTTATATGGCATTTATGCTGGTACAGAATAAGAAAGAGGAGGAAATAAAAACAAAAAAGACTTCACACTTTAGTCAAGTGGCTGTATGTTGCTCCAATTCAGAAGAAAGATCTCATTTTTCACTGGTAAACCAGCAACAAAATTGTTTCCTCTTACCATCATTTGCTTGGATTTTTACCAACCTTTGAAAACATTTTCTTCCCAAAAGAAAACATCATGAGCACTATTTACTACAAACTCCTGAAGATTTTTATTATGTAATATTATAGGCATACATTTAGCAGTTTTGTCTTTTGAAAACATCATTGCCTCCAGATTTAAACATTAAAAGCATTTTCATGCCAGAGAGATATTGTTTTAAATAAGTGCTGTTGACTGAGAAGAGAGATACAGGCTCTTTTTATGAGCTGAGGTTAATTTCTTGTGTTTATAGCCACAAAATATTGTACTGTATAAAGGTGCAAGTCTGCGTAACCTCACCATCATCTAGCCGTATAATCTCAAACCCACAATGAACTTCTGAATAGAGGAGTGTTTGGAAAGTCTACAGATTTGAGCTGCAAAGTACAAGTACATTTCATTGTATAGCTGATTCTTACAGCAATTCACAATGTTTTTCCTATGGTGTCACAAATTAAACTAATGATAAACCACTGGATCTCTTCCAAGTTCCAAAGGGGCAGCCGTGTTAGTCTAGTAAAGCAAAAAAAGCAAAGAGACTAAGGGTATGTCCACACAGGCTTCTTATTTCAAAACAGCAGAGGTTGTTTTGAAATAAGAAGCGGCATGTCCACACAATGCACTGTTATTTCAAAACAGCGGGACCCGTTGTTTTGAAATAATGGCCATTATTTGAAAACCATTAAACCTCACATTTAATCGAAACAGCCGTTGTTTTGAAACGGTTGTTTCAAAACAACAGCATTTGGACACGTTGTTTTGAAACATGTCCAAATGGCCTTGTTTCGAAATAACCATTTTGAAACAAGGGCTATTTCAAAAGCAGGCTTTCACTTAATTCAAAATTAATTTATTTCGAAATAACTGATTTCGAAATGGGTTATTTTGAAATAACGATGTATGTGTGGACATAGCCTAACAGATTTATCACATGAGCTTTTGTGGGGGACTATCCCACTTCAGGTGCTTTGAAGAGGGAGAGCTTACAGAAATGATCCCATGTCTTACACTCCCCTGCATTTATTTTCATCCAATTCTGTAAACTCTTCCTCTTCAAAGCATCTCACGAAGTGGGATGGTCTCCCACGAAAGCTCATGTGATAAATAAATCTGTTAGTTTTTAAGTGCCACAAGACCCCCTGCTTTTTTTGGATCTCTTCCATTTGATCAGATTTCATCCTGACTATGTTTGCCTGGCATTGTTTTTGCCAACAACGCAGTCTCCATTTAGAATTGTATACAGGGTACAAATTGGAGTAATGGAATTATATTAGGAAAAGGAAGATATACGCTGAATACCAGAATATCTGTCAGATACTGAAACCTGCTAGGCTGCTGAATGGTCTCATCCTGGGACAACAGTGAAAGCAACATCACCAGGTAAATTTACAGTTATATGTTCCAAAGAATTAGAAACATACCAGAGATGTCACACTTTCTGAGGAAGGCCAGAACTAGGGGTTAACCTTGCTATTCCCTGCCCTTGCCTCAGCAAGAGGGATATTTGGTGGTGCTAAACTGTGTCACATCTCCCTGATACCCCAGTCCATTAGCCTCCAGCAAGTCTCTCCTTCAATGATGAAGGGGAGAAGGTAACAAGGTGACTGATTATTCTGGCTTCCATAAGTAACTGCCACAGTGGTGTTTTTGGAAGGGTTTACCCACAGCTTGCTGGTCAACTGATCTTCACCACTTCAAGCACTGATAAATCTCATAAGATTCAGAGTGAGACATGCAGAAACAACGAAACCACTATGTTTGTTATTTCCGGGTTTGTTTATTTTGGATAAAGGAAATAGGAGAAAAGAATGTATAAAGATGAGTAAGCAGCAAAAAAGGCAGGACGGGAGAGAAACATATGCTAAGCTCAGCATGAAGCAGTTAGCTACATGCCCAGTGAAATTTGCCAGTTGCTGACAGGAACAAATTGATGCTATTGGCCATAAATAATGTATTCATGTGTCATGAAGTGAAATGAGGCACCTGCTCCAAATTAGGGGACATATCAGGGCCCCCTCTTCTCCTACACTGCATTCAGGAGGGCAAATAGACTGTTGTCCTGATGATCCAGCAAAGACAGTGAGAGGCTCATAGCTGTGGAGGCTCGAGTTAGAAAGACAGTGGAGGAGAGACGAATGGAACTGGAAAACATATCAGAGCCAAGAGGCAGACTGGAACAACAGAAGCTTGCTGACCAGGACTAATGCAGGGAGCTCAAACAGAAGAGGGTTAAGTCATACCCACACAGCCCAGATGGAAGGACATAAAGATGTGCCTGCTTAGCAGCCAGTAGATAATCAGATGTGGATATAATATATCCCCCTGCTCTCCCTATAGCCTGAGTCATTACCAGTCACTCGGATTCTGAGTGTGGGAACGTGGCAAGTTTTTTCTTTGTGTGCTGTTTTCTGTAATGATGTAAGAGGGTGGAGCCCAAAAGGTTCACATACTAAGCGGCCAAGACGGGAAACTGCGTCAGTTTTGAGAGCGTCTGTGGTACAGCTAAAAGGTGCAGTAGCCCAGGATCTGCTAGGAGTGATGAGTCACTGACACAGCTAAGTACAAAGCTGTGTGCCAGTACTCTGCTGAGAACAGCAAATATTGTTGGGAGTGGCAAGACTCAGGTCCAGCTAGGAGATGCTGAAGGTCAGACCTCCACTGAGAGCAAAGAAACTGAAACACTGCTAGATGGTGCTGTGACTGACAATTTGAAAAGTGAGCTCCAGCTAAAGCTAGGAAATAACTGTAGGCCAGTATTCTGCTGCGAGCATGGAAAAACTGTGAAGTGAGATACTTACACAACTACGAAAAGATGTGGGTCAGAACTTTGCTGGTAGCGGGGAAGGTTGGGTGGCAAAATGATCAGCTTTCAAATCTTCAGGGTTACAGAACTCTCTAATGGCCATGGTGACTCGGATGTGAAGCAATCACTGGGTATATGGATTTTAAAAAGGGTGCTAGATAGCTCTCTAATCCTCTGTATTATATAGAATGATTATGTCTCTAAACTATACATAATTACAGACAAAACTGAAACCCTCAGACACTGATGGTTCTAGGGGACTTTTGAACTGATGCCAGCTGCTCATCCTACTGCATCAATGTTGGGAGGAAGATGTGACACAGTGGCCCACTGGTGGTCTGTGTCAGCAACTCCTGTTGGTCTGAAAAACTCACTATATCTAACACATTTCTATTATAGTACTACCTATAAAGAGTGTCTGCAAGGTATCAAATGAAAGCCAGTAACACATAAATCATTAATATCATTGTGAAGTGCACATGAATGCTACATGAGGAATTATGGATGCTTATAGATATTATGCTATAAAGTCTATAACCAAACAAAAGGAGAAACAAGTTATCCTTTCAGACTGTGGGGGTAAGAGTAGTTCTCATTATCTTTAATATAAATTAAGCACTGTGCAATAAACACGAAGAAAGCCATGCACATAAGTCAACCTGAAAAGCCAGATTGACTGGATGTGAAACAAACATTGGAAAACACTGTACCCCAGCTATTTATCATGACTCTAAGCAAAGACAGTGAGTTATGGAGAAAATACAATTTGAAGCAAGAAGATACTCTGGTTATCCATTCAACTGATGGCCACTTCTGGTGGAGTGGGGTGACTCATGAAAAATCTGGATCCTGATTTAACTGAAATCAGCAAATTCTGCAAAAGGATTTTGAGGGTGAGGAAACAGTGTTAGCCATAGTACTATAGCATGCCAAAGTTACACTGTCTTTTGGACATCTGTACTCAATATCACTTCTCAATCTATTACGAAAATCTTTGTTTTATCATAAGTAGATCTCAGTGCTGTAATATGAAAGCAATGTGTGAATTCTTAGCTGAATCAAACAAGCTGGTGCATACACTGTCTTTTTAGAGATAGCTACCTTTGCAATTTCTGAAAGTGTGCAGTGATGCAATGAATGCTCTAGGGAGACTGCTCTTTCAAGGGCCTCAGGAGCTGACATGCATCATGTGTTACCTGCAAAGTAAAATCAGAGCTGACACAGCCTTGAGAAGTCCATCAAGGGTGGCTAGTGGACTGGAGGTGACAGGAAGCTGAGGAAGGGTGAAGTGGACAATAAAGTGACCAGTAGACCTGGACTCCCTGGGGAAGTGTCACAGATGGAAATAATCTTGCAGTATCTGAGAAGAAACTAGATGACCAGAATAGTTGTCTTCCATCTTTAGTTTTGACTTTATACCCTGTATGGACCGCATTTCAACAGCATGTGCTGACTCAGTTTTGCAGCAGTTGTTAAAAAACTGCATGTGCAGGGACAAGCGGGTGAGTCTTGAAAAGCATCTTCACAGTAACTGGAGTCAAATAACCAAATGGTTTGTGATTCATACCTCTAGTTATTCCAGTGCAAGTTCTGTATTGGTGTTCTAAAAGGAGGAATTAAAGCCCATTTAATTATTTTGGTTTCAGATACTGAAGAGACAAGCCCTTGCATTACATCCTAAAAGACAGACTCAGGATCAACCTAACCTCCTGTGACAGAGAATTCCAGAATACTTCCCCACCCTCCCATTCCCTAGATTTTCATATTTTTGGCTCTGTCAACTTCAGCTTCTCTACTGCTTGAAGATGTTTGGGATAGGAGCCATGGGAGAAATCTTAGAAGCAAGAAGTCAGAGGTAGCTGAGCCCCAGAGCTGTAAGATCAGAACCAGAACCACAGACAACCCGGAAACCACTTTTAGAAGTGTCGCACTCACTAGTAATCTCAAAGAGGCGCCATGGACTGAAGGGGTGTAAAGAATGAACTACTTCCTCACCCCATAACATAATATTATTCCCACTGGATAACAGACAAACGGGTGGGACATCATAGAGAAACTATGATGACCCACCATTATCCGAGATATTTCTGTATTGTGGATGGAGGACGCAAGTCCCCTGAACTAAAACACCTTTCAATGGCACTATATTTGCTAAAAATAAAAATAAAAAAACCTTAAGATTCACAGGAGGGAGTACAATTATCATAAAAACTAACATTTACATTTATCTTGCCCAAGCAGTCAGACTCAGAAAAGCCACATCAACGACTATCAAAGAACAAAAAAACGAGGAAATGGTAACATCTTGAATAGCAAATTTTATAATGAGGTCATGCTTCTTCTATTTATAAATGAGATAGGAACTTCTGTGAAGGAGGAACAGCCAAGGATAAGATTAAATAAACTTGGTTGCGGATCCAACCCTACATTAGGGCATGTATCAAAATGCCTCAGTTCATCTGCTTGAGTTGATACAAAGCTTAGAAATGCATGCCATCAAAGCTCAGAAAACTATGATCCAATAGGAAGAGCATTTCCCTCGTAGGACTTCTGCCTTCACAGTGTACTTTCTCAAGCCTCAGCATCTTTTCTATTGTTCACTTAATACTTCTCCTGAACTTGAGGGTGCATGGATGAGAAAGGGAGTAGGGTTTTTTGAGTTTTAGGTCCTTGCATTCTGAGTCACAGAATGTAGCAAAATTTTCAGCATTGGACTATGCAAAGGCAAATTTCTGCTTAAGTCCCAAGTTCTGAACAATTGAGCATTCACACATCTCTCAAATAATTTCCACTAAAGTACCAGGAGGAAAACATTTACATTTAACTATAAGGATATTTGTTGTTCACGTTAAACAAACCAAATCTGTTAAGCCATAGTAAAACCTTGGCTAGGTGTTTATCTACTAGAGGTGAAGAAAGCTGCCCTCATTAACAGGCGCTGAAACTGCTTTATTCTAGACCACCCAAGGTGTGCTTACTCATCACACATACAGGGTTGTTGTAAAACAAGCAGTCGGATAATTCTAACTTAATTTCAAGGTTTGAATACTATGCCATGTGCAGAAGAATTACTTTTAGAATCAAAGTAAACATGCAGCAGAGTTCAAGCTATCTTACAGCCTTGACTACTGGTGAACAAAAACCTCAAAAGGGTAACATAACACTGCACAGAGAAACGACCTCAGTGAGAAAGAAAATCGCATTAACATAAAAATATATATTTAAAAAAAAATCCACTAACTACCTACTTTTTTAATGTTGCCTGTTTAAGAAAATTTAGGCCCTGACCATCCCTTCTAGAGATGGCAAGTGCATCGTGACACATACAAGGTCACAGCATTAGGGAAAATAATTGCAAGCAAGGGTACCCACAGCTAGGATTCTAAATCCATAGTCAAACATTGAAATGAGTAGCTATGAATTTCAGCTTTTGTGTTAAATGAGTGAATTTCAAGTGAACTAATACTGTCACCAGTATCCTAGGCCCTTCTCCTTACTGGCTTCATCTGTGGCCTGAACGATGATGCTTAAAAGAAGGTACCATTTAGGAAACACCATGCTGATAATGAATCATACAATGATAAAAGTGTGACTGGAAGAGACATCAAGAGAGCATTTAAGTCCAAGGCAGGACAATGTACTCACTATACTGTTCCTGATGGGTGTTTGTTTAACCTGCTCTTAAAAACCTCCAGTGATGGGAAAAAGTTTCTCATAATGTCCCACCTAAACTGCCCTTGCTGCAATTTAAGTCCATTGTTTCTTGTCCTGTCCTTAGAGGTTAACAAGAACAATTTTTCTCCCTCCTCCATGTAAGAACTTATGTACTTGAAAAGTGTTATGCCCCCTTCAGTTTTATCTTCCCTAGACTAAACAAATCAATTTCTCCCCAAAGCTTTCCTCTTAGGTCATGTTTTCTAGATCTTTAATCATTTGTGTTGCTTTCTTCTGGACTTTCTCCAGTTAGTCTACATCTTTCAAGAAACGGCTGGTGTTCAGAAGAGGATACAATAATCCATGTGAGGCCTAATCAGCTCTGAGTAGAGCAAAAGAATTAGATCTCCTGTCTTGCTTATACCTCTCCCACTAATGCATCCCAGAATGATGTTTACTTTATTTATTTCATTTATTTTTGCACAACTATGTGGACTCATAGCTTTCTTGTAATCCATTATAAGGACTGAAGGACAAAAGAATCAATTTCCTATCAGGTTATCAGCAGAGTGGTCTATCAACTGCATCATATTCTTGCTCAGAAAACTTCAGCATCCTAATGGCTGCATTAATCACTTAGGTCTCACATAGTGGGGAGACTCAAAGGAGGACCTTGAGCACAAACTGCATATATAAATCAGTGTCAGGTGAGCTCTGAAGTGAAAGAATCCCCATCATTTGGTTCCTTATGGAGAAATCAGTCAAAAGTGCCATGGGTTCCCACCATCCAACTTAACTTGATCCAGCAACTGTGCTAAAAAATTCACTGCGTCAAGGGCTAGAAAGTAAGAGCAGAAATAAGATGGGAGGTTTGTACACTGCACATCTAAAATGCTTTCATTATCACTAAGTCAGATTCAATTTTAAAAAACCGAAAAAAGCACAGGAATATATGAAAACAATGAAATTGTCCATTAAAGTGAGTAAAAATCAAATTAAATTACTGATCTAAGGTACAAGAACAAGTTTAGAGCTCATTGGAAAAGATTCTGCAGTAGAACTGTAACAGAAATCATTATAAAAGTGGTTTCATCACCTCTCTGTATTTAATTAGTCAACATCAGTTTTCACCACTAATATTTTAATGCTAATGGGCATCATATATATTGTACACAGCTGATTAAATATACAGAAACCATCAAGATGATCTATTCATTTTATTCTTTGGTTGTAAGCTGGCCTGGTAACAAACCAAAAGAGATAACTATCAGCAACTTATGAAAAATGCCATTACAGCATGTTGCAAAGTAAAACAGTCATGTGAAATGAGCGGCACAGAATTCAATATAGCGTGCAATGACTGCAAGCTTCAGTGCCCGCATACTAAGCTTTTTGTACTGTAATGGTCTGATACATTCATTTTGACCCCGAGACCAGAGATAAATTGTCTTAGCAATACAAACAGCTAAGCAATTAGGGCAAGGTTTTTGGAGAATATACTGATAACGTCTAAAAGTGTTGTTTGGTGGGGGGAACAGCCCTGGAGATAGCAGTTTTAATCTAATATAAAGGAAAGTGTGTAATTGTTGTTCCAAGTTACAATGTAATAATAAAAAAAATAGAAGAGTGAAAGGGTGCCAGTATTTGTGCAGTCTGTTTTTCTAACTGTCTAACCTAAAAAGCAACATTTAGTGTCCCACTTTCAAAAAAGCAAATTATGTCTATAAAAAAAGCCCTAACATTTTAAACTGCAGTTGCATAACTGTAGGAACTAAAATCTAAAAAGAACAGTTAGGTTTTGAAGAATCACTGATCAATTATTTTGATTTACTCAGCAAAATGATTTATTAAAATTCAGTTTCTAAGGAGTGAGTTTAAAACAGTAGTCAAAACCACACTAGAAGACAGAATACGTATCTGTCAGCTCCCTTTACCTATCAAAACTGTCTGCAGATGTAAATACAGGTGTAAACTAGAACATTAGTTGCAGCAGTACATCTTCAGATGTCAACTTTTTGATATCAAATATAAGAGGTACCTGGAATTTTATTTAAACTAGAAAAAGATTCAGATATATCTTTCAGCTGCTGGATTAAAATATGCAAAAAGCACATTATTGGGTACAAAATATATAAACACACTGTGGTACTTGGGTTAAAAAGCAATATAAATAGGTAAAAAAAATTAAACAAGGAGACTTGTGGCACAGAAATGCGTTAGTCTAAGTGCCACAGGACTCCTTGTTTGTTTGTTTTGCGGAACTCTATTAACATGATTGCCTCTCTCTGGAACGTAAAAAAATTAGTTATCCTTGGTGGTTTATCCAAATAGACGAGCCACAAGAAGTAAAGCATAAGTATTCAGTATCCCAAACTAATATATATTACTTTTTAATTGTGAGGCACAGACCTACTTGCCTCACCCATGTTTTTTGTGTTTTCTTGGGTGTAGATGCTGGCTTCTTAAAACAACCCCAAAATACATCAGGTATACAATTTAAAGAGGCCAAGGGGATGACTCTCTCTTACAGATTATGGAAAATATTTGAAGGAAATTTTGCTGACGATAAATTAAAAAAGGTTCAGTCAAAAAGAAATACTTTCAGAGTTCAAGAAACAATGAATAACCTTAATTCTGTCCCTTGTGACTGTAGAAACTACAAGGATACAATGACTTGATCCCACATCTTACACTCCCCTGCATTTATTTTCCTTCCATTCGATAAGTTCCCCCACCTTGAAAGCATCTGATGAAGTAGGATTTTCTGCCACGAAAGCTCATGTGATAAATAAATTTGTTAGTCTTTAAGTGCCATAGAACTCCTTGCTTCTTTTACAATGATTCAGTAATATTTTACTGGAACAACTGCACAATGCACTTTCCTATAGCCTCAGTTGGGGGCTGCTCCAGTGACATTGTGGCCAGATAAGGGAGTTCGGGCTGGGGGGGGGGGTTGGGGCAGTATTCTCCCCAGGACTTGAAATTAGGGAGGGTGCAGGGGGAGGTTTAGGTGATGTGTAGGGGTTGTTCACTAATTTGGTATAACAGTGTTACTAGCTGACAGCTGGCGGGAGGGGGGGTGTTGGGAAATTCAGAGGGATGTACGGGGGTGTCAGGGAAATCCCTGGTTTGGGGACAGGCGAGCCGGCCTGGTGGGCAAAGGGAATAGGGGAGGCAGTGGGTGGTTGGGGGACCAGCTGCGAGACAGGGGCAGTAGCTAGAGTGCAGGTAGGTATGTGGGGAGCAGTAGCTGGGGTGTGTGAGGGAAGCTCACACCAGCGTGAGGGGGGCCACACTACTGCAAGGGGGGTCCACACTATTTATTTATTTAAGTGCTGCCCAGTAGTTTAGATCCATAGTGAAGACACTAGTGGACTTCATAGAGTTTCTTGATTATATCCCTTCCTTGATTAGAGAAGCATCTGATTAGGGGCTAATTGTATTTTATTTTTTAAATCATGCCAATTATTCCTGTCTTTGAAGACATAAGGATTAGAGCTGAGCAAGTAATTGATTTTTCCATTTGGTAGCAAAACCAAAAAAAAAAAATTTTTTCTTTTTCTTCAGTTCAGGTGCACAGAAATGTTTTTGTGCTGGAACAAACTAAACTGAATAAAAACTCATTTGGGGTTACACTGAACATTTTTTAAGAGAAATAGGGGTGTTTACACTTGTCTGCTTTAAATAATTCTAATAAAATTTCTAAGAAACAGTTTTAAAGAAAATTCTGCAGTGTTCAATTTTGAATGTATTACAACATTTTCAATTTTGTAATTTTTCGTTATGAAAGCTGTTTTCTGACTTTTACTTTAATTCACAAATAGTTTAAGGTAAATACTATCTGTCTGAAAAAAAATTCAACCAGCTCTAGTAAGGACACAGAAAAATCCATAAATCTGATTCCAAACTCTACAATAGTGGGGCTACTTTTTAAAACTTGGTGGGCTTCCCTCAGCCAAACAACATTCCCATTGATCTTTTATTGACTCAAAACACTAGATTCAAGAAGGATACTAAAGGTTGAATAGCTTTGCAATTGTATTTATCTACATACAGTTTGTTCAATTACATAGCCTGATGTCTGGATTTTATTTTTTTTAACAATAATTTGAAAATATGGATTTTATGACACATTTGGACATTCTTCTTCTGAAAAGAATGGGCCTGCTCAGTTGCACATTTGTTTGAATCTGTTATAATACTAGTCTAGGTGCAAGTCATTTCCTAAATTTAAATGATTTTTATGTCAGTTTTCACAGAAATCATAACTGAAAACCCAAACTTACAGAGAACT
Organism: Podocnemis expansa; assembly: GCA_007922195.1. Lineage (NCBI taxonomy): Eukaryota > Metazoa > Chordata > Testudines > Podocnemididae > Podocnemis > Podocnemis expansa. The sequence continues at coordinate 1,245,249 of ML682017.1, read as the reverse complement.
AAAAGTGAATGAAATATTTTCAAAGCTTTGTCACCAAGTTATTTGTACTCTTCTTTAGCAGAAATTCAGAATTCCTAAGTTCCAGCGGTATAGCTGTGTTAGTCTAGTTCAACAAAACAAACCAGGCATCCTATGGCACTTTTAAAGACTAACAAATTTATTGCATGAGCTTTTATAGGAGACAATCCCACTTCATCAGATTCTTTGAGGATGGCAAACTTACAGAATGGGAGGAAAAAAGTGAATTCTTCCCACTGTGTTAGATCTGGAAACTTAGTTTTCAGCATGTGATCACTTTTCAATTCAGAGATTTTCTTGAGCCAAGATATTTAAGGTTAGAATGACAGCTTCCAGACAGATAGCTGTATTAGTCTATTTCAACAAAGCAATAAGGAATCTTGTAGCACTGATAGGCTGTGTCTACATCACAAAGCTTAGTTCAGACTTCCTTAGTTCAAACTAAGCAGTTCCTGGTTAGTCTGAACTAACCTGAGGTTTGTTCGAACTAAATGTGGCTTTTTAGTTCAAACTAGCCATGCATTCTAGTTTGAACTAAGCGCAGCTAGCTCAAGCTTATGGCTTGGTTTGAACTTTTTTAGTTCAAACTAAGTGCAGCTAGTTCAAACTAATGGCTTAGTTTTTAGCTTTTTTAGTTTGAACTAAGCCTTAGTCCATGTCTACATTGTGCTAATTCAAACTTAAAGTTCAAACTAAGCTTTTAGTCTGAACTAACCAGTCAAATTTACTAGTTCGGACTAAGCTTTGCTTACCACATATACTCGCGCATAAGCTGAGATTTTTGTGCCTGAAAATTGCCTTTAAAACAGGCACTTGGCTTATATGTGGGTCAATACAGTAGACAGTCCCAGCCCAGGAGTTTCATAGTAAGTCTCCAGCCCTTAGCATGCAGTAAGCATGGGCCAGGCTGGAGCGGCCATGTCGGGCAGTCAGACCCCAGGCCGGGGTTAGAGAAGGTGGTGACCCTGGCATCTGGAGCAGCCAATGAGGGAGCCTTGGGGGAAGGGGTCAACCTGGGGGAGCCAGTGTTTAGGGCCCGGGGGCTGGGGAGTGTCCTGGAGGCTAGGGAAATTGGAAGCAGTGGTTGGGGAGTGTCCAGGAAAGCAGCAGCAGAGGAGGCAGGAGTTTTGGGGGAAAGCAACAGCAGGGGTGTCACAGAAAAGCAGAGGCAGGGGTTGGTGGCTGTCCAGCAAAGTGGCAGCAGAGGTGGCAGGGGTGTTGGGGGAAAGTGGGAGAAGCAGTGGCAGGGGTTTGGGAGATAGGAAGGGTGTCGGGGACTCCAGAGGAAGCCAGTGGTAGCAGGTAGGAGTGCTAGCAACCAACACCACAGGTAAACCTCATCTTGTATGTGGCTCACCCATTTACTATTTTGGGGGGCTCAGAAAGAGGGGTCATCTTATCCTTACATACATATAGTTGTTCAAACTAAGCAATTTCTTAGTTCAAACTAGGCAGAGCCTAGTGTAGATAGGGAGTAAATTAGTCCAGGCTAAACTTGCTTATTCCAGACTAATTGGCTAGTGTAAACATAGCCATAAAGACTAACAGATTTATTAGAATATAAGCTTTCATGGGTTACAACCCATTTATTCAGATGTACATTCGGAGAGATCAGTTGTAAGCTACCAAAGTTTAAGGTTAGAATGGAGTCAACTGTTCTCAAGAGCAGATTTCAAATCCAATCAGTATCTGGAGATTTACATTCAATCCCATGAAAATATTAATCCAAGGGGGAATACAATCTAGAAAAATGATGTAATATATTGTCTTTATATTGTTTTGATTTTCTTCCCTCTGTTCTTTAAAGAAGTCTGACCCTGGAAATATCTTGGTAACTCCCTTTTCAATGTAGCATCTCCTACAACAAAGCTTTTTTATTAATCTCTCTATTTTCTCTGTCATATCTGGTATATTTCTATTTTCCTACCTTGAAGCACCAGGGTCAGTCCTTTTAGTTTGCAATATGTGTTCCCCAGATAAAGATAGTCAGAAAATACACATTACACATCTTCATGGTCTGTTTTCCCAGGGAGAAAAATTAGGATAGTACACAATTCAAAACATGAACTATAATGTGATACACTTCATCATGCGATGGCCAACCAACTTTACTGCGATACTGACATTGTGTGTGGTCAGAATTTGTCTCTTCACACAGCATACCAAACATCATATCTTCATTTCATGGGATTTTATACAATTAACGATACTGTTAAGAGCTTTGTGTACTGCAGTTTTCCGCTTCTGTGATGCCAAAGTTCAATGCTAAATCACACACGATTTGTCCAAATTGCTGCTGGTACCATTTTCCTTACTCATGCTGCAAACTCACTGTATTTTTCTATCATGGCTTCTGCCCCCTCAGCTCATAGCCCCATACACACAGCCCAGTAAAGACTTTCATACATTATGAACGTATTCAGGACCTTGAATATTTCCTCACTGGTTATATGGGCTAGATTTCATTGCAAAATAAAAGTGCTTCACTGTTGCACCTGCTTTGACAAATCTCCACAATAGAAGCTGAGCCAAGTTGGCTATGTCTGCAGATTCCTCAAGATTCAGTGCAAAATATTGACTCAGTTTATTCTATCAGCTGATCCTGAACTTTTTCTGCTGAATCATCAGTTCATTGAGACATGGTATTATTGCTATAAAAATGATTTTTACATGCCATGGCTGCTTGTTCACCAGTCAAAATCCTACATATGGCTTTTGCTGTTGGATGCAGAAGGGTGTCACCAATGACAAATGTGTGTTTGAAATCTGCACAGTCATAATGGAAGATCCTTCTAAGGCTTTTTGAGAAATGGTTGCTTCTTTAAACATTACTCTATTTTTGCTTTAATGCTTCTTATTTCCAAAAGGAAAAAATCCCGGCTCTTATTTACAAGTGCTGGGGATTTGGTTTCCAAATGTCTATGCTTTTTCATGACTTCAAACTTGCATTTACTAACACTTGAAAATGCATGACATGCACTGTGGATATTCTGCAGTGATACTGAGAAACAAAAATTCAAACAATGTAACTGTCATGGTGTTGCCAACTTTTCTTCCTTTTCTGTTCAGCTTCATTAAGAGCAACCCACCCCCTATCTGTTCATGCTTCTGCTGCTAACATCAGCCATAAAAGGCCTGTCTTTACCATCTGCTCCAGCAGGGTGCTTTCAGTAGAGAGATTTCCTCCAGAACGCATTCCCCAGAAGGAAATCACTCCACTGAAGGCTCCGCACAGTAGTAGAGGGCACAGTCTCTCCCACTGTTGGTGGTTGCAGCATCCTAAGACACAGACCCACAGATAGGATGCAGGCTTTTAAGCCTACTTTAGTTATTTCATTAGGAAGAAAATAAAAATGGTCATGTTAATTACTCTTTTTCCCCCTCCAAACACTCAAAGCTTCCCTAGGCAACTTCGGTGGTTCCCCAAGAGAGCCCTGGCTCACTCAGTTTGTGAAGCACAACTCTAAGCCATTTCTCAAGGATTTTCTCTCTGAAATGAAGCATATAGAAAGAACACATGGTGATAGAAAGTGGTAAAAAGTTTGTATCAATGGAGGTTTGGAATGACCTACATAACTCAGTTGCCCAAACAAGTTTCTATAGCCCACCACCATGTATTATCTCTCTCAAATACAATAACATCTCTATGTAATATTTTATATACACAGAGAAATACTGCATGCAACATCTCTTTACTTCTTACTAGAATATATATTCATCAGCTCAAAAATTTTTTTAAAGAATTAAAGTTCCAAAGGGGCAGCCATGTTGGTCTAGCAAAGCAAAAAAAGCAAGGAGTCTTGTGGCACTTAAAGACTAACATTTATTCATCGCATGAGGTTTTGTGGGAGAAAATCCCACTTTGTCAGACACTTTGAAGAGAGGGAGCTTCTTCAAAGCATCAGTCAAAGTGGGATTTTCTCCCAGGAAAGCTCATGCGATGAATAAATGTTAGTCTTTAAGTGCCACAAGACTCCCTGCCCCCCCCCTTTTTTTAAAGAATTAAAGTTGCTTTCTGACTCAAAACTATAAAACCAAGGGGGAAAAAACCCACACACTTAAGTTCATATATATTACCAATACACACACAATGTAAAGGACATAGCCATATTTATCCACACCCACCACAGGTTCCCCACTTTTCTCACTGATACACGTATACCCCTAGCTACAACTGTGATATGCACTGCATTTATTGCTGATTTTTTGGTTTTTGTTTTCTCATCTTTGGGCGCTTGGAGATGCGTCTTGCATTAATTCAGGCTTCAGAAAGAGAAATGCATGCATGAACGGAGTTTGAAATGTAGCCACAATGTGATCGGTGGATTCATTTTATGGTGTAAAGATAGATTGGAATAGATGAGAAGATTGTTACTAGTGTTACCAATGTTATTCTGCGTACTTCAAGCTTAGCTGTAATTGCAGCAAAGGATGTGTGTGTATTGGTGAGTGTGATGGAGCAGGATGGAGCCTGTTGTGCATATGAATATTATCCTGCTTTAACTGCACATTTCAGTACAGCTTGAGTCATGGAGTCCCTACTAATGCTTCTATAATCTGTGTACACTCACTACTGCAAGTCTAAAACTATTGAGATTTTTGCCCGATGCCCATATATTGTAGGGCCCTTAGCAAAAAACAAACAACATAGCAGTAACATTCTTTCTCCTCCACCATTTGAGTGTTTGCTCAGATAATAGTTTTTGAGGTTTGGAACAGAGGGCTTGCGGGGAGCTTGGGGAAGTAGGGGAAGGTGAGGTTAGAGAAATATAGTGTATCTAGTTCTGAAAGCAGTAAGGTTACTGGTTACTTATTTCTTTTAAGAATTAGTCCCACCACTCTTATGGATTTTTTGACCTGCCTATTGGGTTTGCGAGAATTTATCCCTATTCTAGAATTCTAGAGGGTGATTATGAAAACCACTAAAAAGATGTTCTTAACAAATGTTATATTCCTACAGTAATTTCAAAAGAACTTTTTATGAGATGGTTTTTTTTTTTCCACATTCAACTTTACAACATATATGCAAGGTTATGCTGACAAAAAAGCAAGCTGTTTTTCTACAGTATGTTCTGTGTTGGAGAAAGTGCAATACTGAGTTATGTCTAAGAACTTATGCTAAATATACTTGACCAACAGTTTAATGAAAAAGACTTGACCAATCCTAGTGTGGTAGCTTGTCTGTTTAACATTTAGGAAATTCAGGTGCTTAAATTAAGTTTATTGAAACAAAATGACAACTGACATCTCCAAAAGAGAAATAGGCTGCTTAATTTTTGTCATTCCATTATAACACAGTGCCCTCTACTGTCCAAATGACATCACTTCTCTCTATTTAAAAATCTTGACGACATATAAACTGCACAAAATTTACAAAAAAGTATGCCAGATTCTTTGGTAAAAATTTTATGACAGTAAGCTTATATTAATGCCAATATTTTTATATAATACTTTACTGAACTTTGCTGCTTTAAAAGAAAATACATTTCCTTCTTGTTCATATTATTTAGAGGCAATTTCATATATTGTAAAACCGAATTTAAAGACATACTGACCAAGAACAATTCAAGATCCTCCCCCCAATATTCTAAAGCAGAATGAACTAGGAGAAATATATGAATAAGTCCCGCACTCACAGATTTGGAAATCTGACTGAACTGCACCTCAGCAGTAAGAAATTCAGCTACAAGGAAACCATTACATTTAAAATTAGGGAGGGAGGATTTCTCATGCAGTTCAAGATCGCTCATTGTCACTAGAAATGATTCAGCTATCTCCCAAAGATTCCTACGCTTCAGATACCTCCTGTATATTTTCTATCTCGGGGGGGGGGGAGGGATGGAGGGAGGAATTACCAATCTCCACCAATTCATTCCATGAAACATTACAAATATAAAAATAGTTTTTCTTCAGAACAGCCACAGCTACCTGTATTTTTTTAAACAACAGTCTGAGCTTTTAAGAATTTCAAGTTGAAATAAAAACCTAAAAGTGGTTGAATTATCGTTATTTATTAAGGAATTCTTTTGAACATTGGGTAATACAAAAACAAGTTTTGCAGGAGCAAGGCTAATATTAAACAACTTTAAAAGTAAGGGGAAATTTCATAAGTATAGGAAGCATAGGTAGTCACCAGGATGTTGACTTTTATATATTCCCGAATATGCCCCTTGTGACATAAAATTAATATATTTCAGTTTACAAACACCAAGCGCCCATCCATATTGCTTTTTCTCAAAAACTAAAACCAGTATTGAATATAGCGTACAGAACTAGTCTCCTAGTATCGCTCCAGCTCTCCCTATTGAGCCCCATGTTGGGTTCACATAAGGATGCGTATGACAAGGCAACAGGTTCCTGTTGTGCTGAGACCACAACCTATAATGCTGACCAATACAGTCTCACTGTGGTCCCCCATATATATGTAGCCACCTGCTTTCTCTCCTTAGACTGCAAACACTTTGGAACAGGGAGTGTATTTTTGTTTTCTGTTTGTACAGCACTCACTACAATAGGGTTTTAGTCCATGACTGAGAATCCTAGAATCTCTGATAGTAGAAACAATAATAAAAAATAAATACCAGTGTAAAATCAAGGATTTATACAATTAGAGTAAAAAACAGAGCTCAATTCCTTTAAGGCATGATTTTTTTTTCTTTTTTCCTTTTCTCAGATTTGGATTACCTATTTTGGCTTTTTTAATTTTTTGTTTAAAAAATGAAAAATAAATGTAATAAAAGTAGGCAAGCAGTACAAACAACATACATCTGCCCTCAGTTACAATTAAGAACTCCTCCTTCTGTCCCTTTGTTTGCCAGCCTATGGTCTCTTAACCCCCAATGGTAGCATTGCTTCCCTACCTTTTCACTCTCTTTTGTCCTCTGACAGTGTTTGTCCATAATCACCAACAATGTCCTCACTGACAAAAAATACTCACTGGAAAGAAAATCAAGAACACTAAAAATTTTCACTGAATGCCTAATTGTTGGAGGTGTAACTCCCTTCCAGTTAAAATCAGGGTCTCTGAAAACTGAGTCCAAAAGTATCAGGAAGGTCATTCCACTGTTCAACCATGACAAAAACAGGACTATTACGTGGTTCTGGGAATATGGCCATCCTGATGTTCACTTTATTGTTGCCCCTGAGCACATGGGCTGTTTTTTCTGGATTCAGATTATACCACAATGTACATTATCTGATTTACATAAGATATAATCATTTCACTGACATATCCAACATTTCACTTACCAATCTTTCCATTATTTAATTAAATTAAAAATAGATAAACTTAATTGGGAGAAAGGTATTTGTATAGCTATGCTAAAACTATAGAAAAAAGATATGCAATACATGAACTGCAGTCTGTGACTGGGATTTTCAAACTGCACTAAATGACATTGATGACAAACTCCCTTATGACACATGAATATCCCCCAACCTGAATCCAAATATTGGGAGAAAAGCTGGAATTCAAACTGTTCTGGTTTGTTCACTAATAACCTAAAAGGGACATTCAAATTAAAGATATTTTATTTTAACACACTGAAAGAACATTAAAATAAAACCTAGTTTTCACTACTTATAGTATTAACTTTTTTGAAATTCTCAGTGGACAACAAATGGAGAGACTACTCAGTTTCAATTTGCTTTACAGATCATTTCCAGCTAATTTTGCTCCCATGTTTTTATGCTCAATATTGCAAAGACTGGATTACAAACACCACAGGGAAATTTTAAATGTTTTGAATAGAATTAAAAACAATGACTTTGTTTAATCTTGCTCTAAAATAAATTGAAAATGTCTCCCTTTAACTATAGTAGCATGAGCTAATAGCTATCATTAAGGATAGAATGTAGATGTGGTGTTAGTTCTTATTTCCCTGTAACAGGGTGTGTTAGGCCTCGGTTCTCCCTCATTTCTGCAGTCTCTCTTGCATTGAGGTAGCTCAACATGCTTTAAGCACTATGTCCTTTTGGGCAAAGCCAAAGTTTTCCCATTACAGGATAAGCAGAAGTGAAAACACATTCATGTCCTTAGCCCTCTTCAGGCCTCTGTCTCCAACTGATGTAGGGACATGGTGGTGGTGTTTTGGTTTGGCTTGGTTTTTGGGTATCAGGTTCACCCCGCTTGACAGAGCTGATACCAGTGGACTTTCCCAAATTAAACAGTTGTCATTCTTTGCCAGGGTCCACTTGGCCCTTCCTTTATTGATAGGGTATGGGGGGCACCTTTTCTTAGGAAAGGCTGCTAGTTACGCAACACTCCTCATTCCTACTCTGCTACAAGACTGCACCTGGGTTTTCCCTTCAGTCACTTTCCACCCCTCTTTGGGGAACTTTTTATTCCAACTATAAGTCTCCCAAACTCTGTTAATGGAGATCCCTATTCCAGATTCTACCTTGCCCAGGCCATTCAACTGTGAACAAAAGGCAGGTCTTATAGTCCTGGCACTTTACCCAACACACCCTGTTACTACCTACCACCACCACAGAATCATAAAAATGTATGGCAAGAAAGGACTTCCAAATAACATCAAACCCAGCCACTTGCACTGAGGCAGGACCAAATAAACTTAGATCACCCCTGACAAGTGGTTGTCTAATCTGTTCTCTGAAACTTCCACTTATGGGTACATCACAGCTTCCTTTGGAAGTCAGTTTCAGAGCTCAACTGCTCTGTGACAAACAGGGGATACCTAGTCACTGTGGGCCCTGCATTGCAGGTCTTGGAAACCAGCTAAAGCCCAGCTTTCCCACCTCCAAAGCTTCAAAGTTGTAGTTTCCCCTGTCCCTCCTGCCCTGGAGTTGGGCTGCCCAGCCCACAGGTTGCTAGACCTAGAAGCCATAAGACCTCTCTGGGTGAGCTTGTCCTAGCTACCTGTATCTCCTACAGGCTGGTAGCAACACCTCCTAATCAGCTTCATCCAGATCAGCAATCCTCCACTCTGCTGCAACCACACCACTCCTGGATCAGCCTCCTCTGAACTCCACACCAAAAACTCCCTCACTACCTACCTACAACAGGGCTTTTTATCTTTTACCCACTGATTGACATCAGGTGCTCCAGCTGACTCAAGGCTCCTTAATTGGAGTCAGATGACTTAATTGGCTTAAAGCAACCCTGCCTTGCTCCCTCAAGGAACAGGGCTTTGCAGAGCCTGGGCAGCTCTCTTTGGTCTCTATAGCTTTCCTGAAAGGAGATGGAGCTGCTGTGGGTGCTGCTACTCCTATTTCTGTTCTTGTCGCTGGTTTGCCTCTCTCCTGCCCCCTGCTGGGGGGGGGGGACTGAAGGAAAGAAGACTTCATCACCATCACTATTACCACCTTTGGGAAAGAAGAAGACCAAGAGGATCCTTCCTGCCAGCTAGCTTTTGTTGTTGCTGTTACCTTCAGGAGCCTGCTGCCTTGCCCTACCACCACCTGCAAGGAAGCCAGTGAAGAGTGACTGTGCTTGTTGTTTGTAGCTGGGGGAGTGCTCAGGACTATGTCAAGAGCTGTGGAGGGGGTAGCCTGTTTTTGGATTGAGTGATTGCAACACCTCGGCTCAACTGGTGGTGGGATAGACTTTGCTGCTGCCTGGAGGGGCAAGGGGAGGGGTACAGAGCCTTCCTGCCCTGCTCCAAATGCTCCCCACCCAGCACCACTACTGCAGCTATCACCCCTCCACCACCCTCAGCTGCTGCCTGCCTTGCCTACTCCCTCTCAAGAAGGCAGCTAGTTCCTGCCATCTGGGACTGATTCAACAGTAGAGGCCCCAGAGCCCCCAACAGTCCCCCCATTCCCCAGCCTCCACTGGCTGGAGGACTCCCCTTCCTCTGCTCTGCCCTCCAGCTAATTCAGTGCCCTACCCCCTACCCTTCACAGACTTCCCTCCAGCCTTGTAGAGTACCTTGCCCCCATTTGGGTTTTTCCTTAGACCCCCTTGAGTTTTAGTTTCTCCACCCCGCCCCAGCCCTGACATTTTTTTTGTTTTCCCTACCCTGCCCCCACCCTCAGCTTCTGCAAGCCCTTCCCTTTGCTGTGTTACCCCTTTCCTGCCCCAACCCAGCTCCCGTAGTGCCCATGCCCTGCCAGCTTTAATAGGCTTGCACACATCCTTAACATTTTGGTGCTCCCCTGTTCAATTTGCCCCTGATGTTCCAGTGATCCCACACCACCCAGTGCACTCAGAGGAGCTGGCCCTTCCTGCCTCTCTCCCCCCCCCCCCAAGTTCCCTGCTCGTTTCTTGCCAGCCCCTCATTTCCCTCCTGCCTTTGCCTCTCTTCTCTTACCTGTCCTTGTCTATGCCCTCCTCCCCAGCCTGCAACCTAACAGGAAGGAGTGGTTTGCCTTGGGCACCCTGCATTTTTTTGGAACTTGGGAAGGCTGTTCGCCCTCCTGGCCCTGGACCAGGAGAAGGTGTTCAACAGGATGGACCATGGGTATCCAGGGATATTAGTCGGCTGCTCCTCCACAGAGCTGTGAGCATGGGCATGTACCTGACACGGTACACTCCTCATCCTGCCACCTGTCCATTCTGCAGTGTGAGGGAAACCCTGGCACATGCATGCCTACAGTGTGCCAGGTTGCAGCCCCTCTTCTGGCTCCTCCTGAGGGTCTGGCTGTGCTTTTCCCCACACATTTTTATATGCACTCCCCATCCATGGCCCCACAAAGTCATGGGCTCTCCAACTTCCTCCTTACTTATGCCAAGATAGCCATTTATAAGACCAGAGGGAGGAGCCTGCAACTGTGTGGCCTATTAAGTAAACTTAAGCAAGTTGACCTTGTTAAGCTGACTTAACAGAGCCTCCAGTGTAGACATACTCTTTGTTACTGTATATTTTTGGAGTAAGGAAATCAGCTGATTTCAAGAAATGTAAATGTAGGTACTAATTAGCCATGAGACATACTTATTCCACAAAGAGACTAGAATGAAAATAATTGAGGTTTTGAATATTAGAAATAAGAATAGCAAGAACTAGCGCTCCAGACAATGAACACAAAATCTGCATTATTGTGTAATTTTATATAGATAAACTTCTACAAAACAATGCATAGTAGTAATGAGTAATTTTCAAAAACAAAGTATACATGATAGGTCATTCATAAATGCTTCCTGTTCCTCCTTAACAAAAGCTCTTTACAGGTTTCTGAGAACAGATCAAAATATGCTCTCCATGTACTAACTAAAGGAATTGGACTTAATTTACTCCACACTACTTTCCCAATATACCTGGCTATCTCAAAAACTGGATGAGTACATAGCTTTGCAGCTCATCACAGTTGACATGCCAATCTCACTATGTTTCTGTTCTTTTACAAAACACTCTAGAACACTAGAGCTTAGTAACTGGCTCAAGTTAACCAAGTCTGACAATATTTACCTTCCCAAAAAAAAAATCCATAAACTCATTTCTATTTATGGAAGTCATTATAACTTTAATAGGCCAGAACTTCAGCTGATGTAAATCACTGTAGCTCCACTGAGGTCATCTTTGGTGATTTACATCTGCTGAGGACCTTGAGCTGATAAATTTCAAAATCCACTCTCATCAACATTTGAAGTTGTATTCAAAAGTCATCATAAAGCAGCAACTGGGACAGAACTGAGAGCCACCATGCTGGTTTTCCCAATTATATTAATGGCACAAGTTCTCTAACTGACATGCCCTATCTGTCCTTCATCACTCATATAGCATCTTCATATTCAAAGAGTATCCTGATCACTGCACAACGAGAAGTAAAATTATCAAGATGCCAAGACTGCACAGGATCTGTCCCATTTGCAGCTCATAAAACTCTTCTGTGAGGGCACACTGAACCTCAACATCCATTGTGTTGGAGTGGAAATGAAGTGGTATTTGTCAAAGGATGCAAGACAACACAAGTTATTCTAACACACACATGCACACACAACCACAAAGCATGCAAGGATTACTGCAGTTATTGAACAAAGCTCTCCTACTGTTCAATAGCCCAGCAGAGAAGATTTCTGGCCTCAGTGGACCTAAGTGACCATCCCCCATGCATGCTCAGTTACAACCCAAACTGTGCAAAAGCAAAGACTTGTTCCTACACGATTCCCACATTTCAGAACACTGGCTTTGTTTAGATTTTTTTAAGAAAAGCTGCAGATCAAAGTATCAAGGTTAATAGATGCATCAACAGCGAAGTGTAAAAATAATAAGTTAAAGGCTTTGGAGTAACAAAATTATCATGAGCATGGCCCTGCAGCCCTTCTGAAACTAATGAGTGTTTTACCACATAATGATTCCTACGTAGTTTTATTATTAGAGTGTCAAATTAAGTCTGCACCTAGCTGCCATGAGAAACCCTTGGTTTTTGTTTGTTTAATGTAGAAATTGGGAAGTTTCATTATTGCAGGTATTAAGCTGAATTCTACTCTCTTCTCTAACTCTCTAAAACCCATTGACTTTATTGTGTTACTGAGAGTAGAATTTGTCCCATTAGTGGTAAAATGCACAATTTTATTAAATGCAATAAGGCAGAACTATTTGCATTGCACAGACACTCATGTTAGACAAAGATAAAACTGCATTTTTATTCCAGGTGACCTAATGTAAGGAATATTTAGCTTGTGCTGGCATACAACATGAGTTAATGTTTACACTAAATATTTTATTTAAAACAAACAGAACTCAGAGTGAAAAAATAGCTTCAAGAAGAACAAAACTAAAGAAATGATGAAGCCCCTTCACAAACCTCAAGATACAGTTGTTTAGGGTATGTATTTATATAATACAAAATGAAGGCCATGCTATTTCATGAAGGATCACACCAAGAGATAAGTATATCACATATGGATACTTACCTGCTTAGACTTTTGCTACAAAGACAGAATAAACAATGTGTGTTAAAGATATCCAATATTTGGTATGCTGGTCAAAACAGGAGCTCCATAATTAGCATTTGTACAAATGAAGAATACTTAAATTTGCAATCTGCACAAGAACATGCTATGGTCATCAGACAAACAGAATACATTAATTTGCTTTTGTTATAATTTGCTGGAATTTTCTTCACATAAAAATCAAATTAACACGATGATGAAGACTATGTTCTTGATACTGAAGATGAAAACTCTACTCAGAACAATTATGTAGCATTGTTTTAACAGAAAAATATTGAATGTTGCATTTTCATTTTCTACTTGGGTTGGGAATGTTACCTGTACGTTCCCATTTATTACAGGTGCACTGTAGCTAAACATATTAGCAGCAGAAGCTGATTCAACTTGATGCATAAATCTAACACTCTTGAAGCGAAATGCCATCCTGCACCCTCAGTCCAGATGTCTATATTACATTGAAATTGAGTGGCATGCATGGATCGATAACATTGTAATTAAACAGGTACAAATAATGGATTTTTCACTTTGCTGGCAATTCCAAGAAATCTGGGGCGGAGGGGCACTTCAAGAGTGAAATAGAGAACAGAATTATAAAATAATTTTTGCAAATCAAAATGCTGTGGAAAAAAAACTAGTATTCTGGTTGAACTAAACATTTCATTTAAAAACAAACAAAAAAAAATTCTCCTAAACATTTAGTTTAAATTTCATGTGTTTTTAATTATTTGATTAAAAAATATTGAAGGTCTTTTTAAACAAAGGCATTCTCTATTGAAAAATCAAAATGTTTTGTTTAAAAAGCACCAAAATGAAGCATTTTAAGTTAAAAAATTGTTAATTTTTCCTTTAAACTGAAACAATTCAGTGAAACAGACAACATTTCAGTGTCACTGAATCTGTACCTTTAGCCAAAAAAAAAAAAAAAAAGTTTTGGCTTAAACTTTTTTCCAGCTTTCCTATTTACCAATTTTTCCCAGGTCTAAGCATCATGTGGAATTTAAAATAACTATTTCAAATTTATATAGCATAACTTTTCTGCAATTCCTCCCCAGAATTTCTGTCAAGAAGAAATAATTTTATGTCTTAATATTATCTGGAAATGCAAGTATAATGTTCAAAAAGTATAATATGCCATATGATTTAACATCACAGTTTTTCATACACTAAATAGAAGACATGAGAAAAGTCATTGTTTCTTATACAAATGCAGGATAGGAGCAATCAGTTGTGTAATCAACTTCTATAGAATATTGTATTGGTTAAAATATCAATTCTGAGCACAGTAAGTTATAATTTCTTGTTCCAAAAAAGGGGCATACATCATTTTAGGGAATTATAAACACCGATTTTATACAAATTAGCAAATAAGTTTACTATAGATGATAGTACTATGAATGAAATTCTTGCAAACACAATGCAGATTTCTGTTGCACACTCTGCATGGAGAATTCACTTTGAATCAGAAAATAATACAAATTAATGGCATGTTGCCCATTCTTGTTCTTTCTTGTATAAAAGCTTGACACCATAATGGGCCTTTTAGACCTTTACAGATGTTGCAGCTATGATACCAATGATCATGTTTGAATACAGTTGTTGCTAATGATTCTTGTACAGTTTCCCTAACCACTATGGATAGGAATTTATTTCACCTGTGTTCAGAGTTATAATTATAGAATTGTGCTACAGACTACTAGAGAATTTCGTAGCGCTTTTCAACGTTTTGCATACCAGAACACTCCTCTCACCCGCATGATTCCTTTCTCATCTAGCAGGGACCTTACTGGATCCATCTTCCTATTTGTTTATCAACAAAACAAAGATGGTCATAACCCCTGACAGCAGTTTATGACCCCAGTGGACATGTTTTGGTTTCCCAGAAAAAGAACAGTCTTTGTTAATGATCAGTTGTGGCTCTTAACTATATTAAGGACAAAACCTTATAGAAGGTTGTAACAGGACTGTGATTTGTAGACGTAAATGCATGTTTTGGTATTTTTTAAAATGTCATGGTCAACCAGTGACTCGTAGATTTCAGTATAAATATTAGTTATTTTTAGATGCACCTGTGGTTACTCCAGTAAATGCCTGTCAACTGCTACTTGCCACATTCATGCATATAGTTTACTTAAAGCCAGTGAGAATACTCTCATCCATGGAGCTGACAAGATGAGGCCCCCTACGTAGGCTGGTACATTTACTAATTTAAAATAAACATGTTTTTACTTATTACTCATTCTGGACTATGGAAAATATACATTGTAAACTTATGTTAATTATTTTACAAATCTAACAGTTTTGACTAAATATCAAATATGCTACAATGCATGTATGAATTTAGAAATTTCAGTCTGATGGAACAGAATAGCCCTTTGATTAAATTTGTATTTAAATGCTTTTGGGTAGCTTCATTCTGATATACTATAGCTGCCCAAATCCTGTTAAATACACAAACACCTGGCATGGTTGATTAAAATGGCATGTTGTGTTAATACAGCTGTTGCATTTTGTAAACAACATTCCTTGTTGATTTTTCCAAAATGTTAATATGGACAAAACCTTTCTAAACCAAACCGTGTTTGTTCAAGTTGCTACTCAATCACAAATGACTATCAGGCTTTTCTTGTATCAGCAGTAGGTACATCACAGTTAACGTTGTGGTACAGAGTTCAGTTTTAACAGGCACTTGGAACCTTTATTTTTCCAAACCTTACTGAACCAGCAGAAACAAAAACACAGAATAGAAACTGAATAATTTTGACTTGCATGATGATTTGATAAAAAAATTAATTGCTTTGTGATCTCCCACCAGCCCCATCTGCCGCTGGATTGCCTCTCTATCCTTTTACAAGGAATCAGAAAAAATCCCAAACCCAGAAACCTATTCTTCAGCCACATGGTGATTGTTCTTGTGCTATTTCAGAGAATATCTATTGTACATCAGAAGTGTTCATCCACAAAGAATTATAAATTTTAAGTTACAAAAACCAAACTCTTCAAATTTTAATCTAATGACAAATCTGCTGCAGAGTAAATGTCACACACTTCTGGGGAGTGCAAGGCAAGGAGATTTTTACCAGATACCCCTGAAACTTAGGAATATTCCCTGAGCTGGGACAGAGGGAATCATATCTCATCTCTTAGCAGTTTAAGTTACCATGCAATTCATAATTCTCATTATTGACTAAATCCGTGAACCATTTGTTTGCTAATATGGAGTAACACCAGAGGACAGATTTACATAATCCAGTCCCATTTGGTTTTATGACTATTGAGCTCCAACAGAGCTGGGATTTCCAATTAGGCACCACTTATACATGTATAGGGGTGCCTAAACGGTAGTGAATTACTGCATGAGCCAATGAGACCCTGCCCAGGGATCTAAGATAATTTGGGGGCTCTTCATGATGGTTGGAGAAAGTAGTTGGAACATGGGGGGGGGGAATCAAATAATTGTCTTAAGTGCTCTACTGAAGCCCCAATATGTGAGGAGAGTGGGGGAGGAGAACTCCAAGAAAAAATGCAAGGAGGTTTATGTAATAGAATCAGAAATCAACATGACAAAGTAGGGCAATCGACCGGGTATCTTAGGTGCCTATACACTAATGTGAGGAGCCTGGGAAATAAGCAAGAAGAATTGGTAATACTAGCACAGACAAGGAACTATGACATCATAGGAATAACGGAGACGTGGTGGGATAGTCTGCATGACTGGAGCTCTGCCATGGATGGGTATAAACTGTTCAGGAAAGACAGGCAGAGAAGAAGAGGGGGAGGAGTAGCACTATATGTAAAAGAGCTCTATGACTGCTCAGAGCTCCATTATGGAAACGGAAGCGTGCCAATAGAAAGTCTGTGGGTTACATTGAGAGGGGAAAGCAACAAGGGGGATGTTGTGGTGGGTGTCTGCTATAGACCACCAGACCAGAAGCAGGAGGTGGATGAGGTGTTCTATGAACAACTAGCAGAAGCTTCTAGATCACAGGCCCTGGTGCTGATGGGGGACTTCAATTACCCTGACATTTGCTGGGAGGCCAATACAGCAGTGCATGGGCAATCCAAGGAGTTTTTAGAGAATGTTGGGGACAACTTTCTAGTAGAAATGCTGGAGGAACCAGCTAGAGGCCTTGCACCTCTCGACCTGCTGGTCACAAACAGGGAAGAATTGATCAGGGACATAGAGGTAAACAGCAAGCTAGGCAGTAGTGACCATGCCATGGTTGAGTTCAGGATCCTGATTCAAGGAAGGATAGAAGCAAAACAAAAACCCTGGACTTCAAAAAAGCAGATTTTGGCTCCCTCAGGGAACTGGTGGGCAGGATCCCTTGGGAAGCTAATCTGAAGGGGAAAGGAGTCCAAGAGAGTTGGTTATATTTTAAAGAAACCCTGTTAAGGGCACAGGAAGTTGCCATTCCAATTAGGAGGAAGAACAAACACGTGAGGCAGCCAGAATGGCTTAGCAGAGAACTCTGCTCTGAGCTTGAACATAAAAAGGAAGCTTACAGGAAGTGGAAGCTTGGTCAGATGACCAAGGAGGCATATAAAGATATTGCTAGGGACTGCAGAGATAAAATCAGAAAGGCCAAAGGACAAATGGAGTTGCGGCTAGCGAGAGATGTAAAGGATAACAAGAAGGGGTTCTACAAGTATGTTAATAACAAGAAGAGGATCAGGGATGGTGTAGGCCCCTTGCTGAATAGGGCAGGCATCCTTGTGACAGAGGATGAGGAAAAAGCTGAGGTGCTCAATGTGTTTTTTTGCTTCAGTTTTCACAGGTAGGGTCAGCTCCCAGCCCACTACCATGGGTGTGGCAGATGGGAGAGAAGACGTCAGGCCCTTGGTGACGGAAGGTCAGGTTAGGGACTGCTTAAAGAAGCTGGATGTGCACAAGTCCATGGGGCCGGACGAACTGCATCCAAGAGTGCTAAGGGAATTGGCCGATGAGACAGCAACACCGCTGGCCATTATCTTTCAAAACTCATGGAGAACGGGGGAGGTCCCAGAGGATTGGAAAAAAGCAAATGTAGTGCCTATAAGGGAATTATAGACCAGTCAGCCTCACCTCAATCCCTGGCAAAATTATGGAGCAGATTCTCAAAGAATCCATCCTCAAACACTTAGAGGAAAATAAAGTGATCAGGAACAGTCAGCATGGATTTACCAAGGGTAAATCATGCCTGACCAATCTCATCTCCTTCCATGATCAGATGACTGGTTTTCTGGATGCAGGAAGAACTGTTGATGTCATATACCTTGATTTTAGCAAGGCTTTTGATACAGTTTCCCACAGCATTCTCATTGGGAAATTAAGGAAGTATGGGTTGGATAGGTGGACTGTAAGGTGGTTAGAAAACTGGCTAGATCAACGGTTTCAGCGTGTAGGAATCAATGGTTCCATGTCTAGCTGGCAGCCAGTCACGAGTGGGGTGCCCCAGGGGTCGGTTCTGTTCAACATTTTCACCAATGATCTGGATGATGGAATAGACTGCAGTCTCAGTAAGTTTGTGGATGACACCAAGCTGGGGGGACCAGTAGACATGTTGGAGGGAAGGACAGGATTCAGGGAGACCTAGATAAATTGGAACAGTGGGCCAATAGAAGTCTTATGAGATTCAATAAGGACAAGTGTAAAATCCTGCATTTGGGACAAAAAAAACCCTATGCACTGCTACAGGCTGGGAAACATTCAGCTAAGTAGCAGCAGTGTAGAAAAGGACCTGGGGGTCATGGTGGATGGGAAGCTAGATACGAGTCAGCAGTGTGCTCTTGCTGCCAAAAAGGCCAATGGCATACTGGGCTGCATCAAAAGAAGTATTACCAGCAGATCAAGGGATGTGATCATTCCCCTCTATTCTGCACTGGTGAGGCCACATCTAGAATACTGTGTTCAGTTTTGGGCTCCCCACTACAAAAAGGACAGGGACATGCTAGAGAGAGTTCAGAGGAGGGCAACCAAAATGATTAAAGGGCTGGAGCACAAGCCCTATGAGGAAAGACTGAAAGCATTCGACTTATTTAGTCTGCAGAAGAGAAGATTGAGGGGGGATTTGATAGCAACCTTCAACTACTTGAAGGGATGCTCTAAGGAAGATGGAGCTTGACTGTTCTCGGTAATAACAGAGGACAGAACGAGGAGCAATGGTCTCAAGTTGCAGTTAGGGACATTGAGGCTGGATATTAGAAAAAACTTTTTTTTACTAAGAGTGGTGAAGCATTGGAATGAGCTGCCAAGGGAGGTGGTGGAGTCTCCATCTTTGGAGGTGTTTAAGGCCCGGCTGGACAAAACCATGGCTGGGATGGTTTAGTGGGAGTGGTCCCTTCCAACCCTATGATTCTATGAATTCTGTCCCCATCTCATGCTCTTCTTCTTCTTCCCATAGCCCTACCCCTGGCCAGGCTGGAAGCCAGAGTCTAGAGGTGAGAGTATTCCCTCCAGAGCTGTCTGAGCTGGTCACCCCAGCCAATTCCTCCCTCCACCATCTACATGAAAAACACAAAGGTCAGCTAAAGGTGGGGGGTATGGGGGGAGTGTTGAAGATGTTGTGCCTAGAGGAGTGTAAGGTATAAACTTGGCCCTGAGTTCCATATGGTCATAAAAATCTGACTTCACTAGTACCTTTTGTAACATTTAGAACACCCCATGTTGAACCTGCAAGGGTTTCATTACTGTGTGTTAAATTCATGAGTTAACTGCTAAAACTGTGAGTATACAAATAAGGAATGGAAAACAGGTATTAATGTCATTCATGATCCCTTATAGTACTAAACTTCTTGGTTATCTTTGTCCCATCTGATTTGTAACAGATACATTATGGATTTATCTAACTGCTAGTGTTTAGCTAACTAATGCTGGCTTTAACAAACATTTGTAAGACTATGAAAACATTCCAGTCTAACTTTTTTAAAAATTGTGTACAACAAAAATAGTCAACAGTTTTTTTTTCCTCTAAAACAATTTATTTCATTTCAAGGTCATCTTCTCCAGCTTCTGTCTAGGATGGTTTGAGATCAGGTACTACACCCCAAAAATCAGCAATGTGAAAGCAATATGCTTAACTCATGCTGAAGGTGTGTAGGTGATTGCTAGGAAAAGGACTCCAACATCATGTAGGAGCAAAATCAAAAACCAAGACAATTATGTCATACAAAGTATTTTAGAAAAAGGCAAATCCCAGTCTTGCAATAAAAGGACTTTAACAGCTCTATCTCACCTCACAGGTGTTTTCAACTGGAATTCCATATTTTCCATAAACCAATGTGTTGTGTGTGTCTTATATACCAGTGGTTCCTACCCTTTTTGAGCAAGAGCACTCCAGTTAATGCTAGGTAAAACAGTTGCCCACCCATGCTCCCCACCCTGTGTCAGCCTACCCTCCTGCTGGCCATAAACGTACATAAACCCCAGAAACACACATAAGATCAACAATAACTATAAATTACATAACAAATTACTCTTACTTGAGTAAGAAGCTAAGCTTTCCCTGGCACAGCCACCACCACATGCTCTACGTGGCTGCTGCATTCCTCTTTCCCTCCCTCCTGAACTGAGGGTAATGGAAGCAGGCTTTGGCAGTTTGGCTGGGACTGCTCCAAGCCCCAACTTGTGTGGCACTGCTCCTCTCCAGGTGGGTGCCTGGCTAGTATGGGACTAGGAGCGGTACCCCTCCACTCTGTCTGTCCTGCACCTCAAGGCTGCTGCACGCAGCATGAAACTCACAGTACTAAATAACCTCAGTATCACTGAAGTCTCATGGACCCCTGAAATCTTTGGCACCCCCATAGTGGGTCCTCTCATTCCCCCAGGTTGGGAACCACTACTATGTATTACATAGCTGATATGTAATACAATGTAGCAACAGTACTGCAAATCTAATTAGTTCATTGTATCATCCTGTCATCTGTACTTCACCATTCTTCAGAATTTTACTATGCAGTATGTTAAATTAAACTGACATATGCAGAGCACTGTGCTAGGAATCATCTGAATGTTGAAGCAGAAACACCAAATGGCAGCTGGAACACAATTTCCCTGTCTCTGACTCAAAGTGATGCTTTTTAGCCCTTGCCCCTTTACTTAGAAGAAGGCAACTTAAATGCACGAGTCACTTGTGTGTGGAGTACCAGAGTTTAATGAATTACAACTTCACTGCAAAAAAAGTAAATGTTTTCCAGCCATCAAATTTTCAGACTCCAAAGACTCAGTCGTGGAACTTCCTCACAAAGCCACTTCCATAATTTCATTTCCAAATGTCAAGACAAGCTAGTTTTCTAATGACATTAAAATTTGCAATCCTTTTTCAATTTAAATACTACATACTAAAAGGCAAGATTCATTCTTCAGGTATTTCTTGAATGAAAAACCAACACATCCTTATCCACTAGAAAGACATTGAGATCAAAGCATTGTACACTGCCAGAAGAGATTTGAGAATCCTGCTTTATCCACTCTAAATAAAAAAGTGGTTTTTTTTGTTTTTTTTTAAAGACATTAGACAGACTGCCTGGAGATTGCATATTTTGTGGTGCACCTTTTGGCCACACACAACCACCATCACAGGAATGGTTGCAGCAGTTGGTTGCACCACACAGTACAAGGCCTTTTGCTGAGGTTGGGCTAAATGAGTATAGGTTATTTAAGTTTCTTTTCAGTTTAACACAAAACCACCAGCATCACATCTTCACTGGTTCAGCCACAACTGGCAATGTGCTCTCCATGGTTTGAAAATTACCTGTCTAGTTCTCACAAGAGACTTGAACAAGAGACTTGAGCATTACAGGACAGTTGGCTCGGAAATCCTGAATGCACTGTTAGAGAACTGACAAGGTGCTGTGTGATTCTATCAAACAGCGTTGATGTATGCACTTAATAGACCAAAGGTATGCAATATGACAGCCGGACTGGGAATCAGCAGCCTTGCAATGGACTTTCTGTGGAGACATAGTCTACAGGTCCTACTCAATGATGGTCAGAACTGCATTGATTATTCTACCCCCTAATTCTTGAGAACATTGTTTCCTTATTTAGTATAGGTACATAATTCTTTTATGAACATAGTTGTTTAGTTCTTTACACCAGAGGTTCTCAAACTTTTGTGGATGATGACACTCTAGGCAGCATGTGCAAACCTTCAGGACACACCCAGCCTCCCCACCCAAGCTCTCCACAATACATGTACCACTGTGTGGTGACACAGTGAATTGTCCTGAAACAGTAGTTGAGGATCACTGCTCTACACTTTGGAGTAACATCCTATAAGTTCATTTCACTTTGGAAGAAAACAATTCACTTGAACTGTCCTTTCAACAATAGCTTCCTTACTTTCATGCCGTGTCCACACAAACTTATTTCATTATATGACATGACATGAATATTCAAAACATTTAGGGATTTTTCTATATCAGACCCATTCAGAAGTCTGCAGAGTCTGAAACTGCTTCCGAGCATCAGCTTCAGGAACTGTTTTTGTTGGATTCAAACTGAAAACACAAAGTTTCCAAAGCAAGTCTTGAAGAACATTTTTTAAATATATTCTGTCATGGTATACCATGTAACAGCTCTTAGCTTAATGATAACTGCAAGCATGTTTAAAAAGTCAAATATTTTTATTCACTATACAGCATTGCCCCCACACACACACCATTAGCTGATGTTTATATTATCCAGTAAAATCCATTATGCCACTTACTGTGCCACGTCAGATACAGCAGGCAATGGTGACTCCTCTAATATAAGGTCCATATCATCGGTGAAGCTGTTGGCCCGTGACATTTCATTGCTGTTCCCTTCTAAGCGCCTTCTCACTGGACAAATAATTTAGAAAGAGCACAGTACATTAGGGAGGAAGCATATACAAACTCTTTCCCCTCACCCTTGAATTTCCAGAAAAGACCATTGGTTAATAACAGTCCTATTGTGAGACATTACTTTAGAGCAGACTTGATTAAATGTTTTGATAATTATATGCCACATGTGTGATATGGTACATACAAAGAACAAACAAACAGACTCAAAGTTTTTTTTTTTTTTTCTTTCTGAGAACCACTTCCACTCTAAGTGTAAGTTCACAGTATGTATGATTGCAATTTGTACACTGCAATGAAAAAACAATCAGGGACTGATCTATTTTTCAATAAATAGTATTCCACTATATCCAGGTTCTCTATGAGCCAAGCACTAGGTCCAGGAGGCTCCAAGGTTTCAGGCTTCACAGCCACTGAATATTAAGAAAATCTTGGAAAGAAAATCATCCCCCAGTGGCAAATGTACACTGCTTACACAGCTCCTCAACTCTGGCAACCTTGGACGCTGTGGAGACCATGAACATGCACAGTGCTTCCCCTGAGGTAGGGGTGGGGAGTGGTGATGGGTTACCAGAAAAAGTAACAGCCAACCAGAGAGGAACCAAAAAGTCCTTGATCCTCTGTGTTCCCCGCTGACAGCTGAAAAAGGAAGGCTGGAACTAGGAAAATGAACAAAGATATTGAGCCAAGGACAACATGTTTCCACTAGGAGTAGGAGAAGAGAAAGACTAGTTGAGATGTGACTAAAAGACATGTTCTATGTTATATAACAGAGACCTTTTCAGGAATATGTGGTTAGTACTATATAATTATATGGAGAAGGTATGCAACTGAGACTGCACAAATTCATTAACTGATATCGCAGAATGTTTTTTCCCCAATGTAGGATCTGTCAATAGGTTTTCTCCCAGCCTGAATTTATGAACAAAATTATTATGGTAAAAGACTACCCTGTTTGATGACCCAGGAAAGAAAATGAAGAGGATTTGTAATGATTTGAAATGTATTCAACGTTAACAAAGAATAAGAATTCTGAGCTAATATTTTGTTCCCACTGATGGGGGGGGGGATAACAATTATAGTGCTGGTTTCATGGAGTAGAAAGCAAATCACTACACTACCCACTTGTAGGAGGAGTCCGAGTCAGCCCAAAAGGAAAACAGGGCAAGGTTTGATCACTGCAAAGCCTGAAAATCTGTGAGCTTCTGGAATAAAATGCACATACTCCATGGATCTCAGTAGATCCTTAAAGAGACAAGGGCTTTCCAAGCACAGCAGTAGCCCTTACAATGGGAGTGGTTCAATGGTGAACACTCATTGGTTCCCCTAACATGACAAAACTTTTCTTCACTATCTAAGACTGGCATAAGCTATAAAGGGGAAGGAGTTAATGCAATAATTAAAAGCAGCCAATGTAGCAATTTGCCATATGGAAAATGTGTATTTATTATAGGGCATGACCTCAGAACACAGATGTTCTCTGCCATCTCCTGTCCGATTACCCTATAAAATATGTATTTCCGTGCATTACCATCATAAGCAGAGCTTTTCAGAAGTCATATTGCAAGTACGTGATTAAGCCAGTATTACTCATCATATTCTCTTAATCATATTTGTGTTTACGTCCCCCTCTCTGTTCTCTTTCCCCTTTCTTGTGGCTCTGGTCTCATTTCTCTGTTTGACCACAACAGTTCTTCAACACTACTGTCAGTTCTCCATACTTTCCAGCCCGCTCTGGTTAGAGCAAGAGTGTTTAATCAGGACTCTAGCTGGACCTTAATTGGTCTCAGGTGCCTCTAATTAATCTGAAGTAACCTCTGCTCAGTCTGCAGGGAACAAGGCCCAGATCATGCTGGAGCTTATATCCCAAGCAGGATGCTCCTGCTGCTCTCAGATTTTGCTTTCTCAACATATGTTTGTATTCACTCTCACCAGAAGTATTTAATGTTGTAATGATTGGGAACTGCTATGATATAACTCGTTAATGCCGTATGTTGCTGAGGTTACGAGAATAATGCCTTTTATTTGAATATATTGGTCAAACTCAGGAGGGGGCGGTTGGGAGAAGAGAAGAAGAACTGCATCACAAAGCCACCTGCCCACAAACATTTAGCTCTTATTTGGCAAAGCCAAAACTGTTCACTTGGCTGAGTCTATCTTTGCCTCCCAGCTAGAAAGCTAGTTTTGATCAGGAAAGACCAAAGCTCATGAACAAAGGAGAACGAACAATCGTAGCAAGGATTTATGAAGGGATGGTCTCTCAGAGAGAGCAAAGACCAAACTGGGAAAACAAAAAAAAAAAACTGCAGGAGTTCACTGGGACTCTCTGGGAAAAGCTATGCCTGCCTTGACCACCACCATGTAGTCCTCTAGGCTATGTCTACACTAGTAAATTTGAACCCTGTCTACATTTACCTTTGATTACTCAAAAGTTAGTTCAGCTGATTAGTCCAAACTAGCTGCTTAGTTTGAAACATTTGCATGTTTAGTTCGAACTAGCCCAATGGAGACATGCTATTTTAAACTAAGTAAGTTCAAACTAACAATTAGTTCGAACTAGACATGGTTTTTTAGTTCAAACTAACTTTTATTTCTAACTTGCTGGGTTTTTTTTTAGTTTGAACTACAAAGTTAGTTTGAACTAAAAAAAGCATGGCTAGTTCAAACTTAAAAATTAGTTTGAACTAAATAAACGTGTTTAGTTCAAAGTAACTTCAAACTACTTAGTTTGGGCTAAGCAAATGCAAATTAAACTTTTAGGTGCAGACATAGCCCTACAGATTAATACTCTAGCTAAGCTAGACATGTGGGTAAAATGTTTTAAGACCCTCTTTCCCTAATTCTGTGCTCTTTCTTCTCTTGTTTTAAGAAAGCTGTTTAATCACTGCTTACCACTGGACTCAACAGGAAGATCTGAATGAGTCCCAACTCAGTCAGACCTGCTGGATAAACATGGTAGATACAGAGACTTCTGCAGCTCACAGTGGGAATACTGTGAATTTTTTTCCCCAAGAGATAGGTAAAGGTATGGGACCCAGCACGTAGGGAATGCACTTAGAGAGATGTCAGAGGGGTGTGAGGTATAACTAGTACTGTAACTGCGAAAAAATAAAATTTAAAAAATTTAGACTAGCTAACCCTTTAAAAAGAACTATCACCCAGTATTTATTTCAAACAAACTGTGCTTTACCTTCACCTTCTTTCCTTCACCTATATTCCTGCTAAAATGCCAAAGAAGGGACCATAATTTAACATGAGATTTAGCAAATAGCAGGCTATACAGGTAGTAACTGTAGACAAAAACACCTTCTTCCTTCTGTGTTTAATAAGAAGTGGGCAACCTTTTCCTCCCAGCACAGATGGTTCTATGATTATTCATGACGTTCTCCCCTCAAAATTAAATTAACTTTGCGTACTAGCTATTAGGATTATTTAGAACCTGAAGCTAGTGCAGAAAACTGGTGTCTGCTTTATTGAACTGTGCTTCAGTGTAGGTATCACATTGCTCTATAATGGACATTGCTTCTAAGAAGTTTTTCTAGTTGAGTTGAAGTTATTTATCTTCATGTATAAAAACTGTCGGCACCTGGGGCATATCTATTTGACACATTGCCTTTCTTCCTCTCTGATATATTTACAGTCAGCAACACACTCAAGTTATAACCACTTATGATAAAAGAAGGACTTTGACAAGGAGGTACAATACAGCGGCCAGCTCTCTGGCTTCTGAATCTCTTTAGGGTGCCAAATCTTATATAACAACTTGATGTGTCCCATCATGTGATATTTTAACATTAATTTCATTTCTAAGTAATAGTTATTCCCCCCATAAGGCCAAAGTGCAAATCTTCCCCAAGTGCAATTTATTCTACTTCCTTTACCTGTTAGCAAGGGGGAAGCCAGGACATTTTCAGCAGATGATGATAGGGTCTAGCGTTAGATCAAAGATGAGCTCTTGCATCCACAGCAATTGTCGGTGTGAATTTGATGTAAGCTTCTCACTGGCAGAAACTAAAGCCTCCCACAGAGGTGTTGCTCTGAATGGGTCAGGGTGAAGAAGTACTATGAAGCATTTAGCAATTCCATGACATGGTTCCCTACTGCTCTCAGATAAACTGCAAACTGCTCTATCAGAAATGTTCGATTTGTACTGTCCATCAGTCAAGCAGTTTATGTTAGCATTCTGCAAAGTATTAAGCCACTGTGAGGCAATTAAGTTCTTATCCTTGTAACAGTAGCAATTAAAAAGCAGTTTTATGTTAAATTCTTTTACACTTTTGCAACTCTAAGTCCTAAGCAACCCTTTCCATGATGTTAACTCTAAAATATTAGCCCTCTAAAAATTAAATTTTTGGTTACGCAGAATGGGAAACTTAGTGATAAACTGAAGTGTCCTATCACCTGCGTTACAATTTTACATCATAAAGTGAATATAATAGTTGCGAGCAACTACCTTTTGTCCAGAATTGCTTTTTTCAGAAGTGATTAATTTACTATATTGTAAAAAACTAATTTTTACTGTGTGGGTTTCCAAACTTCACTTCAACATAAGCGTTCACTCAAAGGAAAATCTCAAATTCACATAGAAAGGAATAAAAATATTTTCCATATCAACAAGTCATGAGCTTTTAAGCAACTAAATAGCTCATTATAATCACCTATGATAATAATTTGATTTTGAAGAAATGTAAAATATTAAAATACCTTCAATACATGACAGTGATGCTTTTTAGGAATAAGATCCAAAGCTGTAAACCCCAGCTACAAAATATATATAGTTCAGAAGAGCTGCAATTCAAGCCCTATTGTATTTATCATCTTATTTTACTTTAATCAGTTTTGCTTTTCAATGGTTTGGGGTTTTTCTTGGGGGGGGGGGGGGAGTTTTGTTGTGTTTATTTTTGATTTCCCTTCCAAGTGCTTTCAAAAATGTAAAGGCGTCATAGCAGAAGTAGTCAGTCATTCAGTTAAGAGTTCAAGATATTTCTCTGGATATAACTTTAGGGAATGATGATTTGAAAACATCCAACAGTCATTCAAAGAGCATAGCATGAGAAACATCAACAAATATATTGAACTGTGGAACTTAACTACTACTGCTACATTCGATAAAACAAAATAGAACAAAAATTCTAAAATACATGAATCTGAGCTTTTCCTACATACCTTTTCACATCACTGCTGTTTGCCAAACAATGAGTTTGTGTGTTATGTATGGTTTACAAACCACTCTCAAGTCTCATGCTTTTTTCTTTCTACTTACTGGTCAGTCACTCAATGCTAAAGCACCCAGGTGCGTTTCTATCAAATTAATATAAATTAACCATACTTAAACTAGCTATCAAATTTCTAGACTGGAAAAAAAGACATACCCAAATTTACAACTCTCACAATAGAAAGTATGAATACAGAGACATCATCTCAATACAATAGCCAGTCATTCTTAAATACATTCCTCCCCCACCCCACCCCACCCCACCCCAAAAAAACCCTCTCAGGAAAGATAAAGAGGGAATTTTTTCCATAGGTTTTGAGGCCATAGAAATCTCAAAAATTGTTCTTAGAACATACAATTTACAAAAAAGATCCAATCTTGTTTTTAAAATTTTCCATGATGGAGACTCCACCATGACCCTTGGTAGATTGTTCGATAGGTTCCATGACACTTGATAACCTCCTCATTACTCCCTCCCTCCCACAAAGACAGCAGGAAAAGAAATTTCACAATCCTTCCCTATTGTTGAGGGAGCACTTTCCATTACTTTCATGTAGTAATGCACCAGCTCAATTTTTATGACATCATACAATTTGCTATACTGAAGCAAATCTGGTCTCTCCCAGACTGGACTGGGGCACCACTGAACAAATCAGGCAGGAAAAAGGGGCTGCTGATGAAGAGAATCTCTGCTTACACACAACCAAGAGAAATGAGGAAGGAGGAAAGGAAAAGGAAATAAAAAAAAAGAAAATATCTGCCTACTAGGTTTAGGAAGAAATAACATTCTTTTTTAGATTCAGTAAATAAATGCAACCAATTCTAGCTAAAAGCTTCACAATGCTCAATATATTTCCAGTCCTACTCACTGGCTGTTACTTTGTTCTGTTTTCTGAGCCAGTTCCCAAGAAAGTCAGATTCACTAAAAAGCCAGAGGCAAGATGAAAGGGAATTTGAACCATCCTCAAGAGGAACATTATACTTGTTAAAAATCTGCTGTCATTTTGCAATGGCTACTTAAGTTTTGTAAAAGACCATCTACACCAAGTATTTGTCAATTTCAAAAGGGATAGCCATGTTAGTCTAGTTCAGTAAAAAAACAACAAGGAGTTGTGTGGCACTTTAAGACTAACAGATTTATTTTTTGCATGAGCTTTCGTGGGAGAAGTGGGATCTTCTCCCACAAAAGCTCATGCAAAAAATAAATCTATTAGTCTTAAAGTGCCACACAACTCTCCTTGTTGTTTTTTTACCAAGTATTTGGACACCAAAGAATTGGAGTGAAGGTAGACACATGGAGAAACAAACAGTGGAAAATGAGTCACATAAATAGTAATGAGCTGCAAACCTGGAACAGCTTAATTACAGACAACATTTACTGTCACATCAATAATCAATAATCCCTCAAGACATATATGATGGTGTGTGTGGACACTATGCCGTGTACCTGGTGATGGAGGACAGCTTGCAGCACAGATGGTTAAAGACGACCACGAAAGCTGTCGACCTGCATGCAAAAAACACAAGGCCAGAAAAGGCCAGACAGGAAGCAGAGAATAAGCTAAACCAATGCTCAGCCAAAGCACTAAGAAGATTAACATTCAGAGAGCAGTAGCAAAGGTAAGACTCCTCTAGTAGGAGTTAAGCTGAAAACAGGTATTTGATTACAGAACACTATAAAAAGGGGACTGCGAAGACCAACAGTAAATTCCAATCCACCCCCTCAATGCTGCTTTTGTTTTCTTGTCACTCTTACCTACTTGGTTTTTGCTTATTTTCCCCCTATGGGAAAAAGACTTTATAATGCTGCTGGAAAGGTTATTGCACATAAAAATTATTCTGAAATAACCCATGAAAAAAAGTAACGAGATACCATTTTACAATGTGTGATTTATTTTTATCGGCAAACATACTTAGCAAAAACTAACCTGACATAAACAGCAGATTTTGTAGCCAAATCACGACTGGCTTTCTGATACATACACAATTGTAATAAAAACAAAATGCAGTTTCTTTACATTTCTCCTAGAAATATTTGTGCCTTTATATTCTAAAGTATTATCTTCTTTACTGTTTACTAGATGCATTCAAGGTTAATACAACAGATTGTAACACTAGCATACTGTGACTATTCACCAACTTCACAAGCCATAATGTAAGGATTCTAACCCCTTTTTTGTATCATTCCCTTGCATAAATTAAATGTATTAGGACTGAAAACAAACTTCCATCATTTATAATCTAGTACACATTTTTAATGATAGGAGATAAAATGAGTTTACCAATTTTGGTTTCAAAAGCACCTAAAACTGACTGAGGAGCCTAAAACCTATTTTCAAAGATGATTTAGGCTATTTAGTCCCAGAGGCTATGTTTATGTCTACTTTTTTAGTTTGGACTTGCTAGTCTGAACTGAAAGTCCAAGGTTAGTCTGAACTAGCCTCGGGCTAGTTCAGACTAACTATGGCTTTTTAGTTTGAACTAGCCATGCATCCTAGTTCAAACTAACTTTGTAGTTTGAACTACAACACATAGCTAATTTGAACTAATGGCTTGGTTCAAAATTTTAAAGTTCTAATTAGCCATTATTTCGCATATTGCCCAGGCTTAGTTCAAACTAAAGTTCCAAGGGGTCTTACTAGATCGGACTAAACTTTGCCTAGTCCGAACTAAAAAATGCCTCAGTTTGGATTAGGGAAAGGCTAGTGTGGCCAAGAGCCAAATTAGTCTGGACTAAACTTCCTTAATCCAGACTAATTTGGCACTTTAGACAAAGCCATAGAGTTTCAATGGTACTTAGCATTAGTCACCTAGGCAACTGTGAACATTTTAACCAATATGTACATTTGGGTTTGTTTTTTTTTTAATTCTTATTTAGTAGTGCTACAATTATCAGTTTAAAATAATCGATATCTAGGATCCTAGAAGAGTTTCTGTACAGGACACAACTATCAAGGAAGGTTATGTGTAAGGTCCAAAACCACTGCTCATAGTACCCATTTATTTTGAGTGTTTATCTCAAAGAATTTAGTATAAATTGAAATAAACAATGCTAAACCAAGAGTCCATGTTTGTGACTAAATGCTAATGATATGTGCTGCCCACTAGCATTTAACTCAAACTTTAGTTTGTCTAAAAATGTCTTTTATACTATTTCACCTCCTACTCATTGTAGCTAGTATTTATTATACATGACTATTAAAGTTTTCCACATGTATAACTAGATCCTGGCAGCATGCACCTGACTATATCCCCATCTTTCTCTACTGAGTTTTCTACAGAATTCAACAGGTTGCATAAAAATTCTAATACCCAGTAATCCGACAATTTTAGAAGAGTATTCATTAAAGAATGAAACCCATTGCTTTGACTAGGCTTTTGGAATCATCTTTGGAGTGATGAGAAATGGTTTCAAAAGACACAGAGTGGGACATAGATGCTAATTTATTTTAAATCAGGAATGAAATAAGCCCCAAGTCTTCTCTTTTTGGAGAACAGGAAGTGCCATATGAAAAAAATCAGACCAACAGCCTTCTTAGACCAGGGATTCTCAGATATGCTTCTAGTGTACACAACATCTTAGTAGAAAGATGATCTCATGAGTTCACTTATGAGATTCTCTCTCTTTCTATTTATAATAACATTAACTACTTTTTATCCCATTGGCACGTAAGTCACTACTGTGAAAATGTATTTACATGGTAAAACATTTTTAAAAGTCTTTAATGTACTTTTTAAATATATTTTAACAGCTGGAAGGCAAGCACAACTGACAAGCCATCTCTCTTCAGTATACCACACAGTGCCATCTGGATTGCTCACAGACTGAGAACAGGTGATCCAAGCCAATAGTATACAACCAAGAATGGCTAGTACAAGGTGTCAGGGAAAAGTGCAGTAAGTCACACAACAGACAGCTAGGGAATAACTGGTCTGTAAGAGAAGTTTTGATTACAATCATTGGGTTTTTGCCCTAAAGCATATGGATAAATATCCCTAATATATGTTTATCTCACATGGTTCTGGGTATTCTCATTATCCATCTAATCCTTTTGAAGCCTTCTAAGCTCTTATATTACAGAGGATATTATGGACCTTGAGTTTCACAGGTTAAGTATGGGATGTAAGAAGCAGTTTTTTTCTCTCTTTGTTTCTTTCTTTCTTGGCTTTTCAGTTTTCCTGGCACTCAGTGGGGCTGATTACATTGGGCTGGAGAGAGGAATGTCTGCTTTCTCCATTACCCACCAATGTTTTTGCTCTTTCTCAAAGTTCCACAGGTCTTGGAGGGCCATGGCAATGGTCCCATTCTAAATCAGTACAACCAAAGTCATCTGGAGCAATGCTCTGGCTTCATGATCATAATGTCCCTTATATTTGGCTTTACCATCCTTCTAAACAGACACAAGGGCACCTAGTCCAAATGATGCTGCAACATGGCATGTGAGTCTATTCTTGTACAGTACAGCACAGGAAAGTTGCAGAGAACTCAGTTCCTGACAGCACTAGCTCATGTACTGTGTGAGTAAGAGAGGGTAGATTCCGTAGAGCTAAGGAGGAGGAAGGAGCAGGGGTTTGAACAGATAGCGTTCCTGCTGGAGGAGTGGGCACTGCAACGTCCCTTATCTCCCATCCAAAATATCTAAATTGGCTCCACAGTTGCAAACCTTTGTGTTGCAGGCTCAATTTTTTATCTTAACTAGGCAGACATATCCCACATAGATTCATAAATGTGCAGTTAGTAATGTAAATGCAAGTTTAGTAGTGGATTTCTCAACATGCACATCTTATATCAAAACAGATCTGAGCTGCAAAAAGAATTTAAAAAAACTTCTTAGGTATACTGGTTTTTGTGTAAAACAGAAGAGGAAAATGTGGCATTGCTGTAATTCAGCATGATCTGAGTTCCTTTGACTATGCTGGAAATACTCTGAATTCCCCTAATTTTTTTTTTTAATTTGAAAATAGCATCCCCATATTACAAGATCACAATGCCTATGTCTACAATGGAGGCATAAGTCAACTCAAGCAACTCCCTGGCCACATTTGGAGTTCATTGAGTCGACTTAAGCACTTGCTTAAGTCAGCTTAATCCCTCTCACCCTTAAAGTTGACTTCAAGGGTTAAGTCAACTTTATTAAGTCAACATAACAAAATGTGGCCACTGAAGTTGACTTAAGGCAGGAGAACCATTTAAGTTGACTTTATAAAGTCGACTTAAGTCAAAGGACCCATTTGAAATCTACTTAATAAAGTTGACTTTAACAAATGGAGACTCTAAGTCTACTTAATAAGGTCAACTTTAAGTCAACCTTATTAAGTCGACTTACCTGAGTGTAGATATAGCCTATCGTATGTCAACCAAAGAACTAAGATCAACCTTGAACAGGAAATTAAAAGAAAAATAGCACAAATTGATAAAATTTTGGCATCAAGTACAGTATTTTTCTTTCACAAAGATGCATGAGGACCATAAGAAGAAGAAATTTCTGTGAAGAACTGGCCACAAAAGAATAGAAGAGCCATGATGAAAGGTGCTGCCAGCTGTTGATAAGCTTGTGAATTATACCCCCAAAAAATGAGAAACAGCAAACAACAACAACAACAACAGGTACTAGATTTAGTAACTCTTATTTCAAACATTTCAAATGAAGAGATTTCAACCAATTTTTTTGAGATCTGGATATCTAATGTTAGGTTCTTAAATCCATATTCAGGCATCCTTAGGTAAGCAACATGATTTTCAAAAGTGCTAAGGATGTAGTAAATTCTACTAAATTTAATGGAAACTGCAGGTGCTCAGTGACTTTGAATATGAGGTTGCATTATGCACATATCTGTATGTATGTAACTTTGAAAATGCTGGACTTATACACAGCCTGACTGATATCACAGACCTTAGACAGGCAAAATTCCTACTAAATTCAATGGATGTTTTACCCCCAAGAGGTTCACAGAGTCAGGTCAAGAGTAACTGAGCAATTATTATGGCCAAAAAAAGGAATGAAGGATTAAAGGCATCAAGTTCTGAGAGTAACAAAAAGAAATCTACATTCAGTGGCAAATTCACAGAGACATATGCCAAGAGTATCCTTTAAAAAAAAAAAAAAAAAAATTCTGGAAGAGTCACAAAGACCTTGGTAACACATCCTGTTGTGAACATTTGAGAGATTGCCAGTATAGTACCTTAATCCACATCAGCCAAGACATAAATTTTATTGCATATCTGTATGCTGCTCACTAACTAGCCTTTGGGGACCTTGCTGACACACTTTAAAAGTTCCTCGGTGCATGACACTGTCATGAAATAAAAAACCTCTTGGGCTACTTTGGGATGCCAGGGGAGATACCCAAATGTTCTCCTTTTCTTCTCCTGTACTTTGGTGATGGGACACGGGGGGTGTGATAACTATAGGGACCACTGGGGGGGAAGGGGCTTTAGACAGACCTTACCTGGACCCCTTGTGGGTGACACAGGTTGTGGCCAGTTTAGACCAGGGGCAGATCGGCTGGCCAGGGAGGAGAACAAAGGGCTGAGAGAGGAGGAGAGTAGTAAGGAAACGGGGCTTGGAAAGGCAGGATCTCCGGGGGCTCATCCGGGGGTTTGCTGCTATGCCTCCTGTTTAATCTGAAAGCCAGCTGTCCTAGCTGTTGTGCAAACTGGATTGCTAATAAACTCTCTGACTTCTACACTGGCTGAGTGTCACTTCTGATTGGGGTGGCCAGGACCATCCTGGAGGAAGAAACCCCCCAGGGAGACCAGACAGAGCTAGGGTTGGACCTTCTGAGCCTGGATTTGGAAGCTGGCTACAGGTAGTGTGGAGACCAGGGAGTTGGATGGGAAAAGGCTCCACCATAGCAGAGTCCTCACTGAACAGAGGAGATCTAAGAGTGCTTTACTGGGGTACTCCATGACAGATACTATAGTTCTATTTCAAGCAGCGTTACTTTAATGTGCACTAGGGAGCTTTTACTGCACACCAACAGGGTGCTCATGAGTTAGCATACAACATACTAGTGCACATTAGAATTTACACTTTAGTTGGTGTGGCCTAAGGCAGTTGGTTTCAAACCTTTTTTCTTGGGATCCAGTCAAAAGAAATCATTTATACCCACAACCCACCAAGTACGCATTCCAGTCTTTTGGCAGTGGCAGCAGGGGGTGCTGCGACCCAGTACCTGCAGGTCCACAATTCAGTACTGGGTCCCAACCTGTGGTTTTCAAACTGGACTAAGGCACCATGCATGGAAGCCCTTAGATAAACTTTTAGCAGGATACAACATCTGGTATCATAGGTAGCCAGTTTAAACCAAACAACGTGTTACCACGTTACACAGGAAATCAACATTAATATTGACTTCATTATTTTTACAATCTTTTGCCCAGATAAACCTACAAACCAAAATACATGCTGACTTACATGCCAAAGAATATGTACGAGGATAGCAGAGTGTATAAATGAGCACAGAATCTAACCCCAGATCATTAAGGCAAGCTGCATCTGAACCCATGGGCACAGAGCAAATAATAAAATTAGTATAAAGATGTTTTGAACCTACCTGAGTGCTTGAACATCCTTGTAAGACCTAGTGGGCAAAAGGGTGCAACGTGTATGTATGTATTTTTTTAAAATCATTTTCTGTAGTATTAAGAAGTTTAAGATTACTGAAAAAGATGTACTAACAAAATCAGCCTCTGATTTTTACAATACACAAGTGTAGACAAAATCATTATCCACATGAAATAATTAATACTGTATTTTTCTTATTCCCAGTAAACAAACATCCATATTCCTAGAACTGTATTTGAATGTGAAGTGTCTGACAGGCAGGTTTGTTTGTAGAGACAGAAGAGAAAAGCCAAAGATTGATTAGACATCGAGACACAAGTCTCTCCTCTCATCCAGATCTGATCTTTCAGAAGAGGATGGAGAAATTTGAATGAAACACTGCTTTATCTGCTCAGAAAGTGTTCTAGATTTCCAGTGCTGTCAATGCTGTACCATTTGAACAAACTTTCCATGTAATTTTTGCCTATCTCTATTAACCTTCTGATTTAAAGAAAGGCATGTGACCATAATGCATATTAATTATACATGGACTACAGCAACAAAGCTCTCTAGTCTAGTAGCTTTACCATTTCAGTTTCTAATTATGTTATGCCCAGTCCCAATTTATCCCTTTTCACACCAAAGGCCAGCAATGTTAGGAGGCAGCAGTGGTTCGAGAGACATCAAAAGACTGGTTTACAATAGAAAAACTACACATACAACAAATGGTGTTAGCTATGGGTTCAACTAAATATAGTTTTAACTACTTGCTTAGGCCAGAGTAAGTGGTATTCATCAGTACCAATGTTTGAGGACTTTGTTTAGGACTTGCTCCCACCAAACACATTTTTCTGAAGCAGTGCTAAACATAATTTGTTTGTCAGAGCTGTGATAAAATTGGAGCTGTTCTGTAATGTATTATGAAGACTGTATGTGGCTTGGTTATTGGTATGTGCACTGAATGACTATGGGATAAATTGCAGGGCCTCAAGGTAAAAACAAAGAAGAAAGGAAATGAATAGGTCAGGGTGAACCTTCCCATCAGTGTATGCTTGAGGGTTGCTACAAGACAGCGGCTCTGGGGACTCTAGTTTTACCTTCTGCTGATCCTACCAGACTGGTTTAGTCCAGAAGGGCCCAAAGCCTCAAGCCTGGGAACACAGAACAGAGGCACAGAAAGATTATGGCTGATTCAAAAGTCTCTCTCTCTCTCTAAAGGAGTTGCTTGGGAGAATCAGAACAAGATGCAGGTACCTGCTGTCATGCCTGAAGAAGGTAAGGCTGCCAAAGTTACCATCAGGGATGGGAAGAATTTAGGTAAAATAGACTGCATGTTGTTTTAGGATCATCTTCTCTCTTATGCTTTGTTCCTTATGGCGTTAAGGTTTTCTCCCATTGTGTATTCCTGGCCACAAACTCATCAAAACGGGGTGGAGGGCACCACCAACAAAAAACACACTGGTGTCTGAATTCAGACTTGCTGAGGAAGCATGGGGAGATATATGGAGCAGGTATATGCTACCATGAAACACACCCACTGCTGGTCCATATCAGCTGATTCAGTCTTCCCAGACTCAGTCAGTGGGACTGTAAAATTGCAGTATAGACATTCAAGCTCAGGCTAGAGCCTGAACTTTGGATCTCTGTGAGGGGAGAAGATCCCAGAACCAGAGTCCCAGCCCTGGCCTGAATGTTTATACCACAGTTTTACCACAGTGTGAGAGCCAAGAGCGGGAGTCAACTGACATGGGCCAGCCATGAGTGTTTAATTGTAGTGTAGGCATAACTTCAAGATACTGTAGCCCAAGGTCCAGTCTACAAGTGAGAGACTTGCATGATTTCACTATAGGATAGGTAAAAAGGTATGAGGCCTAAAACCTGAGGGGATGCACTCAGAGGAACAGAAGTCCTACTAGCCCTGTAACTGTAACATATTGCTGCTAATATTGGGATCATGACAGCAGTGAAGTGCCAATAAATTACAACAGCAGTGAAGCAAAAGGAATTGCTTATTTTTAGAGTTTCATTTTTAATCAAGAACCACCACTGATAAAAAGAAAAATAGAAAAATGGTAACCCAGAAAAGAACACCAGAAATGGTTGCTTGAATCCAAGGGTTTGTCTACACAGAGCAGTTGTGAATTAATGGGTCATTGTCAGACCCTGCTGGTATGCATTAAAGGTTCTCTAGTGCTCTTTAACTTAGTACTGTTTAATACTACATTGAAAAGTACTATGGAATATTCAAGAGTTTTACTCATTACAACATATTCTACTATAATGAGTAGTATGTGTAACATAATTTACTCATTACTATATATATATATATATATATATATATATATATATATATAAAATTCCTCTCTCACCCCTATGGGTGGTATGTGTCATCCTCAACCTCGGGTCCTCTACCAGAGGCCTGGGAGTTTGAGGTTTCTGCGCAGTATCTTAGCTGTTCCTAGCACTGCACTCTTCTGGACAGAGAGCTCTGATGTTGTTCCTGGGATCTGTTGGAGCCACTCTCCCAGCTTAGGAGTCACAGCCCCGAGTGCTCCTACCACCACCGGGACCACTTTGGCCTTCACTTTCCACATCCGCTCTAGTTCCTCTTTCAGGCCCTGGTACTTCTCCAGCTTCTATATATATAAAGCCCCTGAAAAACCTGATTTTTGACATCTACATAAAAGTTAAAAATTGCTAAAAATAACTCCCTCAAAAAAAATTAAAAGCTCTGAAAAACAGAAGCCTAGTTATTCTGCAGTAAAAACAAAGCATAAGCTAGTCATCCTTTTATCTCATCTTTAGGTAACCTAGATAGGCCTAACAACTTCAGACCCCTCTGCAGCATTGGAAGCCCTGTGGATGTAATTTGGTATAGTTTTACATTAATCATCTCAATAACTAGGCCAACTTACAGTATTCACAGAGCAGTTCCAATTTCATAACAGCAGTCTATGATTACGCTTCAGCCGTGCGTGGCTAAACCTGCAGAGAATCAATTGCTGACACTTCTTGTCAGCAGTGGGTAGGTTTTTGGCATAGATTTTTTTTCACTGACCCTGAGCAGCCGAAGAGGAATTTGAACAGGACTTCTCCAGAAGTGGAGATCCTCACAAGAGTACTGCATTCACACTATGTCCAGAATAACAATTCCTCAGTATAACAGGTTTCATTCATTTTAACTTTGACAGGTATTTGTCTTGCTCATTTAAATGCCACTCCATGATCATTCAGCAATGTGAGCTATTCTTATCACTCACTTTATATTATGTTATTCCAGGACATTTCAAACCCCTTGGTAAATACATTCTTAGGGTTAAAGATGCCATCTGCAATTCCTGAATACATTCAGAGGATTAGCTGTCCAAATTCAAAACACCAGTGTTGATATATCTGACTTTTTAAGACTAGAAAAGAAGGTATGGATTGTATAGTTCAGTATTTCTGGACAGAGGATGTCGAGTGATAACATTCACAGAAAATACCAGCCCATGTGAGCTTTGAAACTGAACCCTCTTCTTTGCTTTTTTTTTTCCTTTTTTTTTTTTTTTTTTTAAAAAAAAAAGGGGGGGGGGACCGGACCCACAACGGGAACAAGGAAACAGCACACAACAGCTTCCTGGTTCTGCAGGGAGAGCTTAACTCAGACAAATTTTCATAGATATAAACAGGAAAGATATTGCACAATAAAAATGCAGAGTTATTTCGCATATTGAGATTCAGAGTTGCCAGTATCGTAAAACTGTTTGTACAAATAGCCATTACAGTAAGAAACATCTGAATTCGTTAATGTTGTGATTCAGAAGAATACAAAACCGTTTATTGTAATTACAGTGAGACATATCAATTTGTGAGTCTAATGCAATCGTTTGCATTACACAAGCGAATTCTTGTAGAACAATTTAGCGTTCACAAGCGGTTAATTATGAATTCAAGAAAAAGAGCATTGTTACTGCTAAGCCACAAATCTGCTTATTCTCCAGTGACTGGAAATTAAAATAAATCACATTAGCAGACAGAATAATTATAGCATTTGTCTCAAAACCTGAAGCAAGTCAAGTCAAATATTTTCTTATCCACAGATTAAATTAGACCAAATTCCTACCTAAAAGTCCCAATTATTCTTGTAGTTATTACAACTGAATTCCAGGAAAAAAAAGTTAGAAAGATTTTCTGTGGGAGAGTACACTCTCTTTTTCAAGTTATGTATATGACTTAATATTTCATCATTAAAGATTCTACTTGGCAATATTGTAGATGGCATAGCAATTTACCTTGAATTCAAATTATAGTTATGCAAGTTCCTGCAAGGTAAAAAACCCCACATCATTCAAAGTGGACTAATTAAATGTTCAAATTGTCCTGTGACCTTCAAATGATGCAGATATCCAGCTTACTCACAGAATCCAGAATTTAAATTCGTGTGACATTGAAAAGAAAATATTTTATAAATTCATTAACCTTCTAGAGATATCAAGCATACAACCACACTTCTTTGGAAGTTAATGGCACTTAATCTTCAGCCTTGTACATTACCATGTACCAGGGCCCTAAGTATCCAGTATAATACCACACATCTATTTACATCTAGTTCCTTATGAAGAAGCATTTCATATAGACCAGCACAGACATTTTAAAACTTACGTTTCATTTCATTTAGGTTATTTTTTCTGTTCCAAATAAAAACTGCGTTTGATTCTAATTCTTAGTGAAGGAAAAGATTAGATTTTTGTGACAACTCACCTGGTGTGGGAAGACCTCCCAAAATTATGGAGTGTGTACATTGTGTTATTTCTCCCTCAATATGCCTCTCAGCTAACAAAGTGGAGTGTTTTGGGGGTTTTTTTTTTGTTTGTTTGTTTTGTTTTTAATGGTGGTGATACTGTGAGACAGCTCAAATGAAGTGAAAGCTGGATTTTACTCTTTAGGTGTTGAGTTTTGTGGTCACTTTGATCTATTCCCTGGCACAAACCAGCTGCTGAGACAAGCCCTCTTCCCTGCACACTCAAAAGTCTCAGTCATGAGGCAGACAGTACCTTTGTTCCCGTGAAACATAGCCATTCTGAAAGGTCACATTCACAGAGAGTGCAGAGGTCCTTCATGTAAAGTGGACCTCGCTATGAAGGGATTTGTAGATGAACATGGAAGCACCATAATGAGACCAGAGTACTGGAATAATCCGCCGTCACCAGCTGATGCTGCCAAGCAGGCAAGCCGATGTGTTCTGAATCAAACTGTAGTTCATTGAGGCTGATAGTTTCATATGCAGGTCTAGAAAATTACAATAATGAAGTCTAGATTCTTCCTGCCAGCTGCAGATGGAAAAAAAATATTTTTTTGCTTCCAGGAAGGTATGAGGAACACAGGTGAATCCTTAGTCTGCAAACTGAATACCTGAAAGCAGCTGTCTTTAGTAAAAGGAGATACTATCAAGGTGTTGAGTTCTTTGAAGTGCTCCCTTCTCCCCATAAGAATCAGTAAAATTTAGCTTTGGCAACTGTTCTTCATCCAGTTGCTTATCTCCATGAGGTCATTAGATACCTGGGATATAGTGCTGTATGTCTTATGGGATAATGATTTGAGCTGGAGATTAGTTTGTCACTGGCATTTTGGTTTAAGTTGTTTCAGAGTCTGCTGTCCCCAGTCCCCTTCATGCTTTCACAGAGACATTGAACAAAATGTGCCTACATCCAATATACAGATCCAAAAATCCATCTCAGATTTGGCTGGTACTCCAGCAGAAGAAGGTTCTTCACAAAGGGAGATGCCTGTTTCTGGAGTGGTAGCATTTTGTGTTAACAAGACAGTTGATGGTCAGTAATAATAGGTCAATGGAGTTTGATATATTGGCTGCTATAGGAAAGAGGTGAATTTTTTCTGCCTCTTCCATGGATAGTTTGAAAGCTTACAATAATTTCTGTCTGCATATATTTTTTGCAAGTGACTTTTCTCCTGCCATCTGAGATCAGAAAAAAAGATACAAATGCCTTTTTCTTTTGAGTACCATTAGTATGACTAGTAGAACATACATGTAGTACTCACATCTGAACTTGCAGCCTCACTGTATCTTTTCACAGCATTTTATCCCAGTATGGAATCTCTTGCATTTGAGATTGGCTTGGAACAGGATGGCTAATCTATCTCCATTCTGGCTTTAAAGAGGTTTAAATGTGATGAGTAAATCTGTGAGCCTACAACACCATACAGCCAGGATTAGTTATATAGACTTAAGAAAATGTTCCCTAACAACTGACTTTGAATTCAAAGCAGTCTGAAAGTAGTAGCTTGAGTCTCTTGTGTTATTGTTTTGAGTGAAGTTTGTGTGAAATGGATGTTGACTCCCAAAATTTTAAGTATATCCCTTAGGCAGTTTGGGAATTATGAAAGGTATAGCCAGTGAGCTGATCTTTTGCTGGTCCCTGTGTCAGGACAGGCTCTTCTTACTGCTGGCAAGTGAGGGGAATGCTTCCTAGGTAAAGATTTCAAAGCCCTGATACCCAAGAAGTCTAGATGTTTTCTGACTTCCTGGCTGCAGGGAAGGGTCCCTACTCTGCTTCCTGTTTGCAGGACAAGCAGTATTTCTCTTTCTGTTGGGTGTTTCTGGTTGGTGGAAAGAGGTTAATATTTTTTGGAACAGATGCAATGATGTGGTAATGTATTCGTGCTGATAACTCCTCTCCCTTTCTGTTGCAGATGGAAAGAAGAAAAAAAATCAGACTGCAAAGACTGATAAGCAGACTTTTAAATGCTTGTTTTATTACTAGTTCCCTGTTTGGAAAGTATCCCTCCTTTTCTGGAGGCATAAGCACTAATTGGGCTGGCTGAAGTTACAGATGAAATGCTTGTACAAGTCTGGTTGCTCAGCTAACAATACTGTATGATAGATCCTCATATCATTCTACCCTCAGCCTTTCCTAAAAAGAGAGAATCAGATAGGTCCATGAGAAGCTCCATGGGGGAGAAACACCTTTTTCTAGGTCCAAGTGTAAGCAGAACTCTCAGTACACTAGTCTAAAGGATCAAATATTCCAGGAGAAAATGTTCACAACTGAAATCAGCTCCCTGTTAATTTTTTTTTTTTAAAAGAAAACTGCCATTCAGTCATAGTCGCTTTTTATAGACCCTATTCACCCCCCCCCCATACAGAGAGTAAAGAACATGTACTGCCTTTATTCTGGAATGTTAAACACATTACCAATAAAGAAACAAATTCAATAGCAATGTGCAACACTGACAATTATTTCAGTAGGGAAACTAACTTTCATTTAAAGCTACTAAAGTCAGACAATATTTTTCATTGTAATATATGCATTTTACATATCTATGTACTTAATTTCTTTTGGAGATAAACACACAAATAATCAAAATGCATTAAGCATCTGAAATTGTGTCTCTTTAAAAAGTTGAAAATATTGGTATGCATGTCAGTGAAAGAAAAATACTATACCATACCTCAGATTGAACCTTCAAATCTAACCCTTTCTTACACAGATGAGAATGACTTTGCTCACTAATGGAGCTGATGGGGAAAAAGGAACTCAGATCTTCAAAATCTATTTCTTTCTGTCCTTAAACATGATTACTGATAATGGAGAAAATTGCATAATACATTTCAAAGAAAAAAAAAACTATTTCTCAAGTCTATCATTTGGAAGCTACTACTGACATTGGAACTGAATTGTCTCTGACATAACAGCCCCACCTCTCTCTCTGTTTGGAACACATGCCCAAGAAATCTGTTTCCGTTACTCCACGTCAAAGATTCAAAAATGTAGATCTTAAAACATTTACAGTAGAGATTTTGAACATTATTTTTCTCTTGCTGAAGTTTAAGCATGATTCAGACACAAGACAACCTGGGATTCTATATGAGGCAAAATATTTGCCATGGAAGAGCTGTCATTGACTTACATAGTTGATTTTTATAGACTAAATATCATATACAGAGTACACATGAATGATCCTAATCTCTTGTTTTATGAAAACATTTGTTTTATTGGAAATACTGTACAGCCTTATGGATCTCCTAAGATTCAGTTTCTCCATGAAGAAGGGAAAAAGTCCTATTGACCAAACACTTCTGATTCTAAGCAAGACCTCCCCCACCCTCTGCCTTTGCAACATTATGAAAACTACATACAAGCTGACCCCTTCCACCAAACAGAGATATGACCTGAAATACAGCTAGGGTTGCGTACACCCTCATTTTGGCTCACTCAGCATGAGCTAGTCTAAGATAGATTTAGGACAGCATGATGTGAAATGGAACTTACTTGATGTAGTGCAAACAGGACTGTGATCATTAAAAAGAGAAAAGAGAAAGCTACTAGCAACAAATGCCAGCACTATGCTGTTTGGTATTTTTGAAAACTGGAAATCAGCTCTGAGAAGTCAGCATGGTTTAATACATTAAA
Source organism: Podocnemis expansa (assembly GCA_007922195.1). NCBI lineage: Eukaryota > Metazoa > Chordata > Testudines > Podocnemididae > Podocnemis > Podocnemis expansa. The sequence continues at coordinate 1,201,401 of ML682017.1, read as the reverse complement.
CAACACAACCTGATCCAAAATCAGAACCAGATTGGATACACTCCAGCTATCCTGGAGTTAATATCACAATTGGATCACATATCTGCCTGTATTTATCCTGTTCAGAGTTGTGAACAATTCCCCTGCTTTTACCAAAAGTTTAGTAAGTCCATGTTAATTACACACAAGACTTTCATATTTTTAAGACTTATCAAGAACCAATAAAGCATCAAAGCCAAATAGGTTACCAGGTATTACCTGTGCGAGAAGAATAAGATTATCTGTATTGTCTTCAATTTCACAGATAACCATGCTGCCTCCACGGGGTATAACCAGAATTTAATTCATTCCTGTGAAGTGTGGGACACCTTCATGTATGCTTAATAATTTTGATTTATAGCAACACCATGTATTAACTTTCAGTTCTAATGGTCTCAGAGTGCTTCAACAGCCAGCCCGGCCATGGGGTCCCAAAATGATTTCCAGAACACTGCACAAAACTAGTGAAGCAAATCCATAATCTTTCAAAACATAACAATCTTTAGTTACCAAGCAGAGCATACAGGCCCTCAGTTTTCATGTTCTGCTCCAAGAAATAAACACACAACACACAGTAGCACATTCAATTGATCTGGGAGGGGGAACACTGAAAAGGTTGAGAACATGACAACTGGGGCTTGAGCATGTAGTATGAGGGAGCATAGCTCTCCCAGGCATGACGTTTAGGCTAATAAGCCTTCCTCCTCTGGCTAAAACTAAAATTGTAGTCTAGTACAACATACAGTTTACAAAATGAATACCAATTAGTGCCATTTCAAGAAATAGGTCTGGAAAGAAAATCTTTGTCCTTATTCCCCTTGCTACAGTCAGATGCTAATTCTGTGCCAAGCATTTCTTAGGCTCAGATTCGAAACCTCAACAAGTTCATGACGGCATTCAGGTCCTCAGCTGAGGCCATCAAACTAATTTACCATTAGGTTTAACTTGGCCCATGCTTTCAGTAGTCAGTGTCCAGTGCTTTCATTACATCAACTAAATTAATTCCATATTAACAAATTATAATTTGGCACAGTTGCATTGGACTGTACAAAGCTAAACGCACAACAAATGGGAAGCAGTTGTTTCCTGATAAAATCCAGACAAAAAACTTCTGATATGATAGAAAAAATGTGTTTTGTCACCACAAAGGATGGGTGCAACACTGAGTCGGAAAGGGCTAAGCAACTTTAAAGGTCAGATTTGGGCCACAAAACTTGCAAAGACATATTACAGGAAAATACAATGGTAATGAGGGTCATTCCTTAGAAGTGGATGAGAATGTTGAAATGCAAGCGTATGTAGGTAATTACTTGATTATGTTTACATATATCTTTTTAGAGGTTAACGATGTAGATAGGAAAGCAATCTATCTATTATTGTTTTTCTATTGACTAAGAAGTCAAAAGAAATATTAACATCTAGATGGACCTTTGGTGCAATAACATCATTTGCCTCTTGTATGCTTTGAGGCTTGAGTCAACTATTTGTTAACTGTGCTACTGCAGCAAATTACCAATCTGTGCCTAGGAAATGAAGGTTTTACTTCAAAGGACAATATACCTAACTATTTCCCACTCAAGGAAATATCATTGGACAATAGTTTAAATGGCAATCGCTGACTGTATTGTCTAAGGAGGAACCCACTGAGTAAAGATCAAAGGGTTGGCTTGCTTTCATTAAAGCTCATGTGAGGGAGTTACCTGCAAGTTCCTGGCTTGCTGCAACTATAAAGGAAGCTTCAGGCCTGAACTTTTTTATCCCAAATCCATTCAAGTTTGTCAAGGAAAGTTTGGACTGCAAGACTGGGATCCCAGCAGAAGCCTGGAATCACCCTGCTAATTCTCATGGTAGCATTTTGAACAAACTTAGCACGTGGACTGTTTAGCCTTCATTTTTCTGAGCTGGATTGCTAACAAAGATGCTCTAAATCAGGGGCACTGCTACACTTAAAGATTAACTTAGGCCAAAGCCCCCACTGGCCGCCCAGGCCCCAATCCGTTCCTTCCCCCCCCCCCCCGCTGGTTCCTCAATCTGTTCCCTACTCACCCCCCCCATGGTCCCCCAAGTCTTTGACTAACACCCTGGTCCCACCGGTGGCCCCAGCTGCCTGAGGCTGACCCACTCCCCCCTACCTGTTTCCCGCTGGGCCAGCATGCTTGTCCCCACCCCACCCCACCCCACCCCACCCCACCCCTTACCTGGCCGCCAGAGGAGAGCGCAGCTGCAGCAAAGGCTGAGGCTCTTGACCTGACCTTGCTCTGAGCAGGGTCAGGCCAGGGTGGGAGTTTTAAAAACTCACATTCCCAGCCTGGGGCAGTTTCCTAGTGGCCAGAAGACACAGTTTTCAGCCAGGCAGAGGCCGCACAGCCAGCAGCATTCCCTGTGTGGGCCTGTGATGGTCAGAAGCTGGCCCTGAGTTTCAGGGGGGCTAAGGCCCCTGGAGCCCCTCAGTAGTGATGCCTCTGCTATTAATAAGGACTGATGACCCCTAAACTGTTCGTATGATTTCAGAGGCTTTGTAATATAAAACTTTGCACCTTAGCAGAAGTGCTGCTGGCTCAGGAAAAGAGCCAGGGTTCTGGGCACTGGGACTTCGGGCTCGTGCACCGCCATGGTGGGTGGCCCAATAGTGGACCCAGGGCTCAGGCGCTGGGACTTGGGGCTCAAGCCCCATAAGCCAAGCACCAGCGACACCCCTGCACCTTAGTTATCTCTACGTTGAAACTGACTTATAACATTGTTTTGCTCTGTGTATGTAAAATGAGCTTTTAACTATTACTCTTTCCTTTTTTAAAATAAATATTAGTTTAGTTAATCAGCATTGGCTTTAAGCTTATATTTAGTAAACTATTAGTTGACCTGTCTGGTAATGTGTCTGATCCTTTGGGATTGGTAGAAATTTTTTTTTTTTTTTTACACCTATGATGGATAAAGATTTTCATTAAGTCCCATTATATTTAACTTAGCTTTCTGGGTGCTAGCAAAAGGGCTGGATGGTTTTAAGAAAACTGTGTTTTTGTCTACTGAATGACCCGTGAGATCATCAGAAGCTGTTTCTTGCTAGCTTGGTATACCTTATGGAATTTAAACCACCAAACCAGGCTCTGCCTGCCCCACTTTTTGCAGCCTGCCCTGTTAAAGTTATCTCAGCATGACTCCTCTGGAGGCCAACATCACGATCAGCAAACCAATTTAGATAAAACAAGAAGCAGTCTAGCACAAAAATTTAATCTTCTAGAATACTTAGAAGATTGCAGATTACTTATTTTCACATACCCCTGTTCTTTCTCCTCATATGGATGAGGAAATAGAAATACCAAAAACATAGCAAGAAAAGTTGTTTGCATAGCACTTCTGTACTGACCAGTGATTTGATGAAGTCTGTTCTGAGACAGACCCAGCATCTTCTACATACTAGACAGTTGTCAAGTGCCCGTCCATGCTACACATGTGACAGAATCATTATACCACACAACCGTGCTGGTCAGCTGGTTTTGCAAAAAGTTGTGCAGATAATAACTACCCATAACAGTGGCTTTTACATACTGAAGAATTTTGAATATGTGGGAACCTGCTTGTGGCGCCTTTGCATGAAAAATTACTTTGCTGATGACACTGAAAGCCACAGGAGAAGAAGAATGACCTACGATGGAAGAGAAATGGTTTTGTTCCCCTCACATTCTCCACCTTTGTGGATTAAGAAAGCCTGCTCCCTGTTGATTCTCATCACCACTCTAAAATAGAGTTTTCTGCTGATTCCCGCACAACAGTGTATCTTTGTTAATAATCCTTTGCCCTTCCTCACCTTTTTACACACCAATTGTATGTCCACACATCTCTTATTTCAAAATAACATGGGTTATTTCAAAATAAAAGAGATTAGGTCCACACGACGTATTCTTATTTCGAGATGACAGGCTCCGTCATTTCAAAATAGCTTAAACCTTCTTTAAATCGAAACGGCTGTTATTTTGAAATAGTTATTTCAAAATAACGCCGTTCGGATGTGTTATTTCGAAATAACCATTATTTCAAAATAACACTTTTGCCCTTGTCCTTCCCAGGGTGCCTTCCTTTTAGCCTATATTGGGTGGGGGCATGGCCCAGGGAGGGCACCATGTTGCCACACCTCCCATGGTGTCCCTCTCCTAAAGCGAAATAGCAAGTCCTGTATTTAGACTTGCTATTTCACTTTGAGCTTTTCCCTTAATTTGAATTAACTTATTTCAAAATAAGGACTTTACTTCAAAATAACTCATTTCAAAATAATGATGTACATGTGGACATAGCCCAAGAGTATTTCTACACTGCAAGAAGAAGTGTAATGACAGCACATGTATACATCCTAAAATGGTTTTAATCTAACTGGCTCACACAGCAAGAGCAGCATATACCTGCTCAAGACCCTGGATATGTATTTAGTGCTTACGCTGGTTGACGAAGTCTAATCTGATGTGGCTTCACTACTATTAGCACTCATGCTAGCAAAATTAAAACTATCTTGAGTAGATCTGTGCAAGCTGCAATCACATATCTGATTGCATGGCAGACATACCTTAAGCTATTTCAAAAGGGATAGCCATGTTAGTCTAGTCCAGTGAAAAAACAACAAGGAGTTGTGTGGCACTTGAAGACTAACAGATTTATTTTTTGCATGAGCTTTCGTGGGAGAAGATCCCACTTCCTCAGATGCTTCAAAGATGGGTGAACTTACAGAAAGGAATGAAACTAAATGGAAGGGGGTGTAAAACATAGGATCAGGTCATAAAGTAACAGCAAATCAGAGCAGTTTACAGGCTCAAACCATGAGAAGCCTGAAGTCAAATTACCCTTTGTAATGGGAAAAGAGCCCATAGTCTGCCACTCAGCAAGGCTTTCTTCCATAAAGATACCAGTGAAGTCATTAGAGTTTCTACCTGCAAACATTCTTGCAGGATAAGACCCTCAAGGGACAATGGGACTTCTCATAATGGTATATGTATGTTGATGTTGGCTTCAAAGTTTAAATGTAAAAAGAAAATTGCTACAAATGAGCAGGCATCTATAAAACCAAGCACATTTGCTATTCTTGCCTACTTCCCTTAAAAATAAGAAAGCAGTGCCAGAAGAAAGGGTCATCACTGAGTGGCTGTGTTTCTAGTGCGGTCCTGCAGGGTTTGACTCCCAGCCCTATACTATTTAACATTTTTGCCAATGACCTGGAAGAAAAATAAAATCACCACCAATAAAGTCTGCAGGTGGCACAAAAATTGAGGGAGTGGTAAATAAGGAAAAGGAGAAGTCACTATTGCAAAGCAGTTTGAATTCCTTGGTAAATTGTGCACAAGCAAATGATATATATTTTAATACAGCTAAATGTAGATGTGTATCTCTAGGAACAAAAAATATTGGGCTCAGTGACAAGATGTGGACTCTACCCTGAGAAGCAATGACAGAAAAAGATTTGGGTATCCTGGTGAATAATAAGCTGAACATGAACTCTCACTGTGATGCGGTGGCCAAAAGGACTAATGCGATGTTTGGCTGCATAAACAAAGGAACACTGACTAGGAGTAGTGAGATTAATTTACTTCTGTATTGTCACTGGTATGACCACTGCTGCAGGGGTGAAAGTAAGGGAGAATGGCCCAGAATGGCATTCCGGGGCCCCCTAAAAATAGAAAGAATACAGTGGAACGCAGTGTTCTGGCATGTTCCCCTAGGGCCGGCTCAGGGAAGGGGCTGTGGGATGGGGTGAGCCTGGCCACCCCTCCCCACCTTTTCCGGGGCCTGTGGCAGCCCTGCCCCTTTCTGCTGGGCCTGGACGATGCACACAGTCTCGGGCCTGTCAGCCTCTCGATGGCCAGCCAGCTAGCCAGCACTGTAGCCTCCCTTCCCCCAGCCCAGTCTGGCCCAGCTCCTCAGCAACACAGGTAAAGGGGCATCAGGGGTTGGGGGCAGTCAGGCTCCAGCATGGAAAGGGTGCAGGGGGAGAGCTGGGGGTGCGTGGTGAGGGTTGGGTAGCTGCAGGGGGGTGGAGTGGGGCAATAGGGACAAGGGGACTGAAGGGGGCTGGGAAGACATGGAAGGGGTTGGAGGCTGAAGGGGGTGGAGTGAAGACGGGAACAGGGGGATAGGAGGGCTGGAGTGGGGACATAGGGGCAGGGAGTTTAGGGCATAGGGATTGAGGAAGCATGGGGAAAGAGGGGTCTGATGGGGGGCAGGCATTTGGGAGGGCAGTAGCTGGGGTGGGAAGCAGGTGTTTGTGGGGCTGTAGCTGGGGCTGGGGACAGTACCTGGGGTGGGGAGGCAGGCAGGCATTTTGTGGCAGTAACTAGGGTGGAGAGGCAAGCATTGGGGGGGGGCATTAGCTGGGGTGGTGAGGCAGGCATTTGGTGGCAGTAGCTGGGGTGGGGAGGCAGATGTTCAAGGGCAGTAGCTAGGGTTCATGAAGGGAGAGCTGAGACCTGCATGAAGAGGGGCCCAGACCTGCATGAGGGGGGCAGAAATTTAGGAGGGTTCTGGGGTCTACCAAGTTATACTTTAACCCCTGCACTATTGGAATATCATGTCCACTTTCAGGGTCCACAGTTCAAGAAGGATGTTGATAAACTTGAGAAGGGCGTGAGAATCAGAAAACTTGCCTCCGTAATAGAAACTTGCCTCAAGGAGCTCCATCTATTTATCTATTGATTCAGACTGGAAAAAATGCCTAAGTTTTTAACACTGATCTTTAGAACAAGGGTTGTGGTAGATTCTCCATCACTGCCAATTTTAAAATCAAGATTGGATGTTTTTCTGAGATAAATTCTAGGAATTATTTTGGGGAAATTCTATAGGCTCTATTATACAGGAGGTCAGACTTCATGGTGCCATCTGGCTTTGAAGTCTATGAAATGTATGCCTGATGTACTTCATATTTCTTATGGAATGGCATTTTAAAATGGCTAGCACTTTGTACTGTACTATTATGTAACTAATATTTGATTCAGCTTTGAATAGAAAATTCATTCAGAAAACGTCAGTTACATTCATTGCAGTCATCCCATATTCTGATTCCCCAGCTTTCTATAAGCCTACAGTTAATTATTTAACTGAAGTCAATGAACAAATCACAAGAATAGCATTCCCCACATATCTTCAAATGTATACATCACTAAATTCTTCATTATCTTTTTAATAAGTAAGGAAGACAAAAGTGTTCCTTCAGTTCAATTCATGTAACACTAGAGATTTCAGAATTTGGCCCATGTTTCATTAACACAATAATAAATAGTCTTACTTTTTTAGGTAGTCATTAATCTAGATGAGGGGTCTCTAACTCAAATCACACAAGGACTAGTACATTAGCCCGAGGGCCACACCACAGAAACCTTTTCATACAACTATATTGCAAATATTGGTAACAACAGTGTCATTGAGGGCTGCAGGAAATGCCCTTATGGACCACATGCAGCCCGTGGGCCACATGTTTGAGACCCCTGATTTAGATCAACCAGTTTCACACAGCAGCTGAACAAAATAAACAACCAAAGTGAACCACAGGGTTTGTTGCAAATATTTTTTCACTAGGAAATTGCTGTTCCTTCCTCACCTCTTTTGGAAAGGCAATAGTGCATCAGATTGTTTAGCCAACACCAGTGATACTCAAGATGCCCTGATTTTATGCACAAATCAGTTTACTGCACACACAAAATGGAAGATGAATCAACTCCAGATGTCCTTGAGTGACTAAGGAGATTAGCAAAAGCAAGATTAAATCACTGACAAGCAGCCATTCTCTCTAATAATCATGAAAAATACTTTTCAGAGTCATGATTTACTTAGTTCATCCTTATAATTAGTAGTATCACTGTGTGGTATTGGGAATGGCTGGGTCTTGATTGTTTTTGTGTAGCCCTTCTGCCAGCTGGAGTCAGGGCTGTGTTCAATACCTAGGAGTTCATTTTGATAATATGAAATAGAACTGGCTCAAGCCACACATAGTAATTATACACCACCTAGGCACCTCTAAAAGGCAATATTTGCATTCTCACAAGTGCTGAGAGTCTGCATATGAAAAACAAACAAACAAAAAATCTCAATAAAAGGGGAAAGGAACCTAGCATTAATTTGAGAAAGCATCACAAGCATGGTTCAAAAACATATGAACAAAACACCCACCCCAGATTGTGCTGGGCAATGTTCTTTTCTCAGTCTCTCACCTTCAAGGCATGCAAGTCCAGCAAAGGAATGTTTAACACCCAGCTGTTCTCATCCTCCACCACAGCCCACTCACAGTCATTGTCCTTGGTCAGCCAAGACCCAGAGTTCAGAGGTGCATTTGTGTGGATTCACCTCTCAGACAATGAGAAAAGGTAGAAAGAAAGGCATTGAGCAATATCTCAGCTGTTGCTACATTATCAGCCACTCTGCCAGCTGCACACTCCTGCCCTCCTTCATCTTGGCATGTGTGTTTGTATGTATGTGTTGTGAGATATTAAGGGCAGCAGGCACTCTAAGAGTGAGGGAAGGGAGATATATAAGCTGCAGAATGTTAAGAACTTTGTTTCAGTGGTGGCTAGCTGCAGTTACTGCAGGGCAATCAGAGGCACCTGAGATTGATTAAGGCCTAGCCAGGTGCCTGATAAAAGCTGTTTCACCCCAAACAGAGGTTGCACAAGCTGGAAAAAGAGTAGGAGGTTAGTGCTGTGTTGCAGAACTTCAAGAAGGCATTGGAGAAAAGACAGAGAGAGCTAGAGAAAAAATCCAGCAGAAGGGGAGACTGGGTGAAAACCCTAAAAGGTATGGAGGAGGAAAACAGCCTAGGGGAAAGGAGTGCAGGGCTGACACTTAGTCAGTAGTGCATAGCTGCATCTCCTAGGTCCCAAACCACTCCTTCCCATGCCAGGAGTGATACCAATGGCAGCACCTATGGGCAGAAACAAAAAGAGTAAAGATAGATGTGAACCCAAGACTAGTATGGAAAGTGGAGATAGATGCCAAATGCTCACATAAAGAACTAACTGAAAGTCCTGAATCCTTCAAATGAAGAAGGTAGTCAAGGCTGTGATTAATGGATGCTGATAATGGTGTAAAGTGTCTCAGCTCACAGCATGTGGAGAATCTGGTCCATTTCTGAATTTTTGTCTAGTTGACAGTTTTCTACCGTTCAACAAGAATGGGTTGTATGTGCTCTGAACACTGAAGCTCCTCCTGGCCAACACATGAAGGAACCATGCTGTTTGTTGTAGGTTTCCTAGGTTTGGGTGACCAATCTGACCTGCATCTTGGGAAACTAGGTTGTGTAAACGTGGAAGTGTGATAGGTGTTCTGGTGGACATATCTGTGATTAGCGTGAAACATGGTTGTCTTGGCCAGGCTAGGGTTTTCATTATTATGCACATCCTGTCAAGGTGAACCTTTAGAAGTGTTCTGTGTATCAGAGGTACTGGAGGGAATGCATAGAAGAGGATCCTGGTCCAAGGGAGCAGGAACACATCTCCCAGAGATCTTTTTCCTATGTGCCTACATGAGCAGAATAGTGGGCACTGGGTATTCCTGGGGGGTATCATGAAGATCCATCTTCAGGCTTTGACTGTCATACCATGAAATGATAGATGTAGTTCCCATTCGTCTTTTTGTAGAAAGGATCTGCTGAGGTGCCCAGCTATAATGTTGTGTGATCTGGGAAGATAAGCTGTGGAAATTATGTTCTGGCTTAAGCACCAATTCCAGAATTGCATGGCTTCTGTACATAAGGAGTTCGATCTTGCTCCTCCCTATCTGTTTATGGAAAACATGAAGGCTATATTGTCTATTATGATCCTTACATATTTTTGGGCTATGAGAGGTTGGAAGTGTGTAAGTGTTTCGCACTGCACAAAGCTCCAGAAAGTTTATGTGAAGGGATGATTCCTTTCTTGTCCGTTTGCCCTGCACCTTGAGGTGTCTGAGATGAGCACCCTATCCAGTGAGGGAGGCATCCATTGAGATCATGATAATGGGTGTCTCTAGTAGAAAGGGTATGTCAGACAATACATTTTGTGGTAGGCACCACCAGGGTAGTGAGTCTTATTTTTCTTGGCAGGGACAGCATTTTGAGAATTGAATCTCTGTTGGGTTTGTAAACTCTGGCCAACCAGAGTTGTAGAGGCCATATGTGAAGTCTTGAGTGCTGGCCCATGACTGTGGCTGCTGTCAGATGGCTAAGTCATTGAAGGCATGTCAATGCATTTATCCTTGGTGACTGATATTTGAGTGCATTAATTGTTAGATTGTCTGGAATCCGTGGTCTTGGAGGAAGGCCCTCAAGACTTGAGTGGCCAGGCATGCTCCTATGAAGTCTATAACTTGGGTAGGTCTAAGTGTTGATTTGATCCTGTTTATGAGGACACCTAGGTTTTGAAACCGTGATACAGTAAAATTTAGATGCTCTTCAGCTTGAAATTGGGAATGGTGTCTTTATCAGGCAGTCATCCAAGTATGGAGAAAAAAGGTGATGCCATGTTTTCGAGGGTGAGCAGCAATGACTGCTAAGACTTCTAAGACTCCTGGATCAGCAGAAAGGGCCAAGAAGTAGTACCATGTATTGGAAATGGTCATGTCAAATCATAAATCTTAATCTCCTGTGAGTTGGGTGAATAGAATGGGAAAATAAGCATTTTGGAAGTCAAGGACTGCATGCCAGTTTTCAGAGCAGGAATGATTGTTGAAAGAGTGACCATCCTCAACTTTTGAGGTGTGTTAAATTTGTTAATAAAATCAGCTAACTTCAAATAGTTGTTATGGGCATAATTAGCTAGTAATACAGAATAGTTAGCAATGTGTAGTAGTAATTTTGATTATATTTATACTTTTCAACCCAGGAGGTCCATCTTTTTCTCCTCCTTCTCATGTAGGGTTGATCTGTTGTAGAGGTGTTTGCCTCTATGGTTGCCAGCCTCTACCACCAGAGAGTTGGGAGGGGGGTGGGTGAACAGCCATTCTGAGTTCTTTGCTGGAATATAATATGTTTTGTCCACCCTCCTGCATGTTGGCATAATGGTAGCTGGTGTTTGCCATATCATTTTGATAGGTTCTAATAGTGCCTCATTAATGGGAAGTGCAATTTGCATGGACGTTGAAGTCTGTAGGATTCTGAGCAATTTTGTGCTGTGATTCAGCCACCTTCTGCACTGATATTTCCAGAGCCTCTGAAACCCACTTAAACAGTTCTTTATACTAATCCTCAGTGGTGGCAGGAGACCATATGATGCCCTCATCAGGGGACAATGAGGAATTACATGGAGGAGAGGGTGTTGACTGAGGGTTCCCTTCTTTACTGGTCTCAGGTGTGAGAGTCTCAGCTGTCTCGGGAACAGGTTTAGATGCAGGCCTATCAGCTCTGGGAGTAGAGGGCCTGCTATATTGGTCCAAATATGGTAACCATGGTTCCCGTTGGTGCCAGGGTGGAAGAGAGGTGCATGGGCCAAACCATGGTGGTCTATGCCATGAGTAAGGAGGCATGTCATGGGCATGGTTGGCCTCTGATGTCAGGTCTGTGAGTAGATCAGGCAGGTGGAGAGAAAGTTAATTGTTTCTCCTTCTTTCTCATTGGAGAAGGAAATTGTGGATGGACTTCTCCCCTGTGGAGAATGGCTATGAATAGATGAACCAGTGCTGAATAATAGGGAGCTCACCAATGGGTCAACAATATCCTCAGATCTGTGATCTTTCTTTTTCTTGGTGTGCTTACATGGTGCCAATTCAGTAAGGTCCTTTGTTGGTGCCACAGTGTTTATTTGGGTCGGCATCATGGCTTCCACACCAGTGCTAGTCAGTGCTGTAGTGATACGTGCTGCTGCTGGCAGTGCCATCAGTATCAGTTGTTGTTGCAGGTACCATGGAGCATGGTGGAGGAAGTGTCAGTGCTATTGTTGTCGTCAGTACTGAAGGATGCAGTGCCTCAGACTGAACAATTTTAGAGTATGGACACTTCTTCTGGTGGAAGGTGGTAATTTTTTCTTCTGGTGTGAAAAATGTGACAGAGAATGGACTCCTTTGTGGGATGAGAGCCACAGGAGTCAGTCCTCTGCTGTCATGGGTCAGATGCGGGGCAGAAATATTTTTCCATTAGAATGAGTTTGAGACACACGTCTCTATCTCATTTAGCCCAAGTACTTAGATTCCTGCAGTGACAGCACTGTTTGGAATTGTGTTCTTCCCCAAGGCACTTTATGCACACAGCATGTCCATTGCATCCTTTAAATCCAGGAGAGCCTGGCATGGTTATGAGAGAAAAGGGGGGGGTTTTTTTTTTTTTTAAACACCAGTGAAAAAAGGTGGAGGGGAGAGACAAGGAAGGCAAGAAAAAAATATCAAGCAGAGAGTTGAGAGGAGAAGAAAAGAAGGCTAGCTCTGACCATAACTAGGGATGGCTGAGAAGGAACTGAGGTGGCTGGCACTACACATGCTCCAAAAGGGCACCAAACGCACAGCGTGAGAACATTGTATCACGCACATGGCCCCAATGAGCAGTGCTTCAAAGATTACCAAACTGTTGCAAGCCTGCACCAGCACCCACAGGGACACTACTCCAAGGAAAAGTTGGGCAATCTTTCACCAGTGATACTGTCCCATAGTAGGTCTAATCCTTACACCTCATTGCAAGTGATTTCACCTCTAGTGATCCACAACAAAACTCTCTTAACTGTGTCTTATCAGATCTATTCCTGAGTAGTAGAGAGGGGAAGGTTCAAGTGGTATCCAGGAATCTGTGAGCAAAGATCATATCCCCAGGTACATGTACCTGTCCCCACCCAATCTTCTACATTGGCCTTTGGCATCTCCACCCAATGCTTAATGAGTGCAATTCAGCTGAGGGTGACTACCCTCAAATCAGGGCATGCCAAACACAAGTTTCTCACACATCAAAGGCAACACTTTATTACCCTCTGAACCCAATAACAAAGTGACTTACAATCCAATGCCAGCCAAAAGTGATCATTTAGGGAAAGCAGCCCCATCATGCTGTACATGTAGGCAGAATGGGCACATCTACGAAAACAAGGTCAGTTCCTGAAATCATCTTCCCCAGCTCATCACTAGATGTCTGTGGAGAGCTCATTCAGACCCTGCTTATTCTTGGAACACAAAATGCAAGTGACTTTAAAAGTGACGACTGGTTTTTGTTAGCTTTCACAAACCAGATTTTCAGAGAATCAAGAATCAACACTGAAACCTCAGCTCCCATTAGAGTGTCTCAGCATTGGGTACTCTACAACTGAGGTGCCCAAAATCTCTATTCAACCTTCAAAATCTTGCCAGTTGATAACACTTTTTAGTGGAGAAGTCAAAAACCAGAGTGAGCAAACTTTCAATCATCACTCGGCCAATCTAGGAGTGGATTTAAAATGGCATAGCTCCAGTGAAGAAAATAGAACTGTACCAATTTACACTAGCACAAAGTTGGATTTAACTCCTGGTTTCTTCATAAGACCAAAAGGAAAGAGACTCAGAGGAGTCGTCGTCGTCACTGGATGCAGAGATACGGTGGCCGTATGTTAATTCAAAATAAATCTGGCATAAAGATGGGGACTAGAGATTTCTTCCCTGATAGACAAGTCTATTTTAAGTATGAGGATCAGCTATACTTTTTTTATATTTTAATTATTTCCCTGACCGACCCTTACTACTGGGCATCTGAAATTGGTTTTAGCATTGTTTTAATGTGTAAAGCCTGGGCATCATCTTTTCAATGCTTTTGGTTCATTTTAAAACAAACCCAAAATCTCCATCTTTTGTGACTCATTCCTGCCTAAGGGAGAGCAAACTATCATCATTGTCATCTTCTATCCACAGATTATACCTAGACTTTAGGGAATTTAACTGAGACAAGGGGGAACCTTGTAAATAGCCCTCACTACACAATGGAGGTAAACTCTTGTCAGATTTTCTTTCAGTATAGCCGCCCTTAGAGCTGGGGGTGGGAGAGTTCCAAACTACAAAGGAAGAAACAAAGTCTGACCATGGATTCCACCACCACCACCACCCCCCAGCTCCTCCAGAAGGATGCACAAGCTCCCTACTATGCCCTGTGCACTCAAAGAAAAATACACAAAGGTTCACATGGGTTATCACCTTTGCGGCTAAATGCTCAAATAAAACCAGGAAATTGAAAGGTATAGAACACACATTTTTCTTTCCCCACTTCCTCTCAGTCACAGACAGGAATGCAAGGCTATATTAAGCAGCTTAGTACGCTTTACATAAAAGCAGTTTCTTTCACTGTGACACTATTTTTTCACCTTTGCAGAGGATATATAACATAAAATAAGCCACATTAAATCAGCCACTCTGTGGACAGAAGCAGTTTTATGCATGGTCACTACTGCCTTTAGGCACACAAAGAAAGCTATCAGCTTTAATACATAAGAGGGTCATCAACACCATGTTGTCATTCCCATCTGAAAGAACATATTTTTGTGACAAAAAGTAACCTGTCCTAGATTAAATTAGTTACTACATATTGTCCCCAGAGGCTATTCGCTAGTTTCCCTGGAAAAATCAGCTTCTCAGTTACAAAATATTTGTCATTCTTTCTAATTTGTTTATATTAACAATACAGTACTATGATCATGCTTAATGTTACATTTACTAATAACTTAATATTCTCCACTGCTATAATGTTTTCCATATGTCAGTTTAAAACCAATTAAGTCTCACAATATACCTATTCATTTTGCTGATGGGAAAACTGAAGCTCAGTAAGATTAACTGTCTTGCCCAAGGTCAGATAGCAAAATCAGTAACAGAGATAAGAACAGAATCCAGGAAGCATGACTCATCCCATGATCTCTTCTAACTGCTAGACAAGTCTTGCACTTACATTATCTTTTTACTGATCTGGAATTCCAGTTCAAACCAACCACAATCATTTGGAGCTCTTATTGTTTTCCAGTCTCATTTTCATAGTTCATCTTGCTGCCCTTCCCTTCTTGTGAGAAGCAGCAAAAAAATTGGGCAAAGCCACACAAAAAAAAAAAAAGTTTGAGCAAATTTTCTCCTCCTCTGTTTACTGGATGGAACAATAATTCTAATGTGAAGACTCGGGGGGTAAATCACAAGAGACACTTCTGTTTAGATACAATAATTAGTGAGAATTGCAATGAAAATACTGTCTATCTGAAGCTACAAGTATTTTCCATTGATTACTGTTGGCCCAGGTTTTATATTATTTTCTTACTGCATCACACATTTTGAAGTGAACTGATAATTGTGGCTGTTTGCCATTTTAGGTTCAAAGCTCAGAAGTTTATACTGTTTCTGTTGTACTACCATGAAAGATGGAGCAAGACTGACTTCCGTCACCTTGCAACACACACACACACACACGTGTGAGAAAATTCTGATGTGGAAAACTGTCAAATATGAGTAAGTAATAAACTTCTTTAATTTTGAAGAGGCTCTTTCACTGTGAATGACAACCAAGTCTGATACAAGAGCTCACACTCCTGACAGCAACATAACACAAGTGATAATTAATGATTTTGGTCAATGTCTGAATGTTACTGTACACATACCATGGTTAATTAAGATAAACAGTGCAAATTACTGACATATGGATTTATGCTGAGTGTGGTAAAAGTTACTACTTAGACAATAAATGTTGATCCAGATTCTAAGCATGCATTTTTAAAGGGTAGTGTAGTGATTAACTGCAAGACTTGTTTTTAAAAGTCATGTGCTCAGAACTCATGTAACTCTGAAAATGTACATGTGTATTTTTGTAAGTTTTATGTTTTTAAAGATAAAACCTCATACTGTTTTCTCAGATAAACACCATAAGAATGGGAATCTTGGACAACCAAACTCAGTCTTCTGTAATTGCAGGTAACCCAAAACATAATCTGGACTTTAACTACACACCCCCTTCAACACTCATCCTACATGCCTAAAAAGTTATGGGAGTGCAGAGAATTACTGGACATATACATTTCATTATCAGGAAATTTCCACTGGAGAACAGATATCAGAGGCATGAAAAAGAATGAACCATGCCTTCAGGACCACCTCAAGTAGGACACTCAGAATTATATCCCAGGTTTTTTGTACATTTTACTTCAACCCTTACCTACAGTGCAGAGACCAACTTTTGGCAGCGAGTTCTGGTTTCTCTGCAACCAATAGAAATATTGGCCCAAGGGCTAAAACATAGAGCATGATGCATGCAAGAATGATGGAGCCAGCCTCATCCACATGCTTGAGATGAAGCACATGTTCAGTGTCAGTTTTCTGGGATCCAAGGTTCTCCAGTCAACTCTCACCTTGGTCTCATACACCAATCCACTATTAAAAATATTTGTCCTTTTAAATGAGCCTCATCTTATTGAGGCTCATTTAAAAGGACAAATTTTTTTACAGAGTTATTAGGTAATACAGTGGCCCAATAATATAATGTATCTACATTTTGCAGGATTGCAACACCTATCTGAGATACATATTTTTGGCAGCTCAAGGATAATGTCCTAATTCTGGAACCTGCCATTTTTCCAATTCTGTGTTTTTAATTAACATTTCTTCTGCATGGCAAAGCATGGATGGCTTCCTTAAATAGGATACTCCTTTTTAAATACTGAAAAATGAAGCTTGCTGAAACAATAATTAGTACTAAAATACCACTATGATCCTTTAAAGAATAATTTTACAGTAGTCCACACAATTGTGTTATTAATTTAAAACTGCCACAGGACTAATTTTTTCTGCTGAAATAAACTAACATAACTACCCCTCTGGAACTTCTTACCATATATACGTCACTAATCAATCTGGCAATGAAGGGTGGAGAAGGAACATAGTGACATTTTAACAGTACATTGGCCTTACATTCTGAGGATCTGGATTCAAGTCCAAAAGTCACAAGGGCAGCGAGTTGAACATTTTTAACTAGAGAGAGACTCTCCCACACACTAATCTATGATGTAGGATACCCAGGTTCAAGTCCCTGCTCTGCTCAGGCCTAGGAAAAAAAATCTGCTCTGAGTCAGGCAGACAACATGAAGCCATGAAAACAAATCTTGAAAAGCTCAAACTGCAGTGCTGTAGAATTGCCATCCTCTAGCCAGCTCTATTCAGAAGCAAGAGTATATTTGGTAGTCATAGCTTATCTCTTTTTACCCCACCCACACAACCACTTTTGCACATCAGAGGTTTAGCCACAGAATTCGTCCAACTGGTATTTTCTGCTCAAGATTTCCAGGTGTGAAATGGCCAAGCTATTGCAGCTGCTAGACTAAAATGCACTAGTAAGAATATGCAATTCTGTCTGCACAATACCTGCTCACAAAATGCTTAGCTCCAGCAAATGCCCATACCATCTGACTACATGCACTGTAGTCACCAAGAAATTTAAAAACAAAATAGCAAACAGCCTTGTCTTGAATATAGAATTTCACTGTAAAAATCACTGGTGTCTGTTAGAGTCAACCTCATCGAACTCAACAACCTTTATAATCAAGACTTCTGGCCACTTCTCTGAGTAAGTTGGTGGATACATTTATATTATCATATTCACATCTATTTCCCATTAGTCACAGATAGGTGGACCTTCACTATTTTTAGCATTTGCTTGGTTGAATTAATATGAGCCACATGCTTTTTCTCACCTTTCACTCAACTTTTCAGCATTGGTATCTTTATGACTCAACTTCATTTAAAATGGTTGCTTCTTTATATATACACTGCAGATTGTAATCCCTCCACCCACAGGGGAAAGGAAGTCCTTTCTCTATGCCATTTAAGTCTCTAAGAACAAACTATACACTACCAAATAATGGAAGCCAACAATGTCAATGTCAAAATTATCATTATGTATAGTATAGATTGACATTAGCACTATTATATATTCATGTAGAAGGGATTCTGAAGGTGGGGGTTTTTCCACCATCATTTAAGAAAAACATGGTATGTAGTCATTTTGACTTAAAATACAAGGGAAAAATATATTACTATTCTAGATCCCAAAAATCAAATTAAAAAAAAAGCAGACAATAGAAAACTCATTTTTATCCCAGCACAGATTTATCATTCTGAGGTTCTTGTAACTTTGATAAATGTTACAATTATGAGTTGTGTACACAACCTATAATAACTGACAGTTTATAATATGTTCCATCTGCTAAAGAAGTCCCAAGAGACACCAACCTTCTGTGTCCAAAACTGTTTCTAATTTTTTTCCCTAACTGAAGAAAAAAAGATATGAAACAGCTATTCTGTTGAGCTCAGACCTGGAAAGCTTACACTAGACTGTATAGCCGATATTGGTAAATAAAACTCCTCGACTGCATAGAAAAGGCCTCTAGTTTCACTAATTAAAGTGATCCATTTATTTTCCAGCTTGGCTTGCTCCTTAATATCTTTCAGTCATTCTAGGTATCTTGAGTCTCTCACTTTGACTCCAGTTGTCTTATCTAAGCCAAATAGGCATGCTAACAGATGCCCATCTTAGAGCTCACTTTCCCTTGCCCCTTTGACACTCTTTGGCCAGTGACACAGAGGAGGTCAGACTAGGTGATCTGGTGGCTCTTTCTGGCCTTATACCATGTTGTATTGATACAAGAGCTCTGTGCAGCAGCAGATATGGACCACAGCAATGGTTGGCCAAGAAAGTTAAACCCTGATTTCTAGACTGTAAAGCAGTATCAGGGTTTCTGTCCTGAAAACCTGAATTGAGGAGGAAACTGGAATCAGGACTGAAAAAGAAAAAAAAAATGTATAGTAATGCTGAGAAGAGTAAATAAGTCTGTAAGAGCTCTTGATTGAAAACACTAGAAATGCAGGGCAAGAAAATATTACAGCAAAGAGCATCTTCTCAGTCATTGTACAATGTCATATTCTGAAGCATTGTTCTTGGTGATTTGTCAACTGGCAAATCCACACTGTCTCCACTTAAGAGGAAAAATGTATGTATATAGTTCTACATTGCAAGGAACTTTTCATTAACCTTTCCAGTTACCATCTACATGGAGTTGGTTTGCACCACATCTGTGTTTTCGTGGGATAAATTCAGCATTATCAGAACAACTCCAGAAACTATCAAGGAATTTGGTGGTACTTAAAAGACTAATTTATTTATCACATGAGCTTTCATGGGAGAAAATACCACTTCAGATGCTTGAAGATGGAGAACTCACAGAATGGGAGCAAAATAAATGCAGGGAAGTTTAGGTCATAGGATCAGGTCAGACTTACAGCAAATCAAAGCAGTTGTTTGGGCGGAAGGAAAGTAAAATTACCTGTTGTAATGAGAAAAGAACCCATAGTCTTTATTCAGCCCTGAGTTCACTGTGCTATCAACTTCATAATCCAAAAACTATTGCTCACCAAGAATCTGGAAGCACTCAGAGTTTTGGCAAGTGAAGTCTTTGTCCCTCATGGTTTGTAAAAATAAACCAGAGAAATATTAGATCCACTATTCGCTTGGCTTGCCAGCACTTTCTTTGGAAATACAGAGTACTGACAACTTTTATTCATCTCTCTCCTTTACACGAAATGAACTCAGAAATCATTGCCCTCAACTTCCCTCTTTGGGAGAAAGAGATTAAGGAATATCATGGCAGGACAACTCCAGTTCCTGTCTAGAGCCCTCAGACTTCCTTGATCCTTCCATTTGACTTTACTTTTGGACAGACACAATAATGACATGTGTTTCTACTGGTTGAAGATCTCCTACTACTGGGCAATTGTCAGGAGCCCATTTAAAAATATAGAAATAAAATCAGAAGCCTTTAATGCCTGTGGTTTCAAGCATTCATATCAGAGAGGAGAAGCATAGTGTGGGAAAGAATTGCTTGTTTGTAGGGAATAGTCTTTTTGCCCACCTGTGGAAATATATACAGGTCTACTAACTAAGCCTGAGGTATTGGGAAGGGCACATTCTATAAATCCAAGAAAGAAAAAAAAAATAGACAACCACCAATATATGAAAACGTAACTGAGTAAAGCAAATATGCTCCACACAATGCACTCACATGTTGACCTCCAAGTGCTGGGCAGAGTTTAAAAATGCAAGAATTTGAAAGTATATAAAGCATAATCTTGCTAAGAACATTTAAAAGCTGATGATAAGCTAATAAGGATGAATGAAGAATGGAGGGAGATTTACAGTGAAATAAAGGAAAGCGAAACACCCATTAAATCTAGGGCAATACTCCCAGGAATAAGACTGCTTCTCGAGCATCATTCTGTGTTGTGTACTGCACATTCTTTAAAAAGAAGTAAAGAAACACTTTATATTACACCTACCAAAACAATGCAATTAAAAGGTTATTTCACAATAGCACTCATTCTTGTACAATGTATTTCATGTGAGAATACCAGAGTGATTCAGCAAGTCAGTATTTATGAAAATAACATTCTCTGACATTGTTTTGCACATATGAAGAGTCTGAAAATTGCAGATCTACCATTTTTCACAGCTACTTTTGTTTTATGAAGCATCTCAGTTCCTCCCTTGGTATTCACAGGCACCTTTTGTAACATATTACATTCTCATCTGAATTAAACAGCTGGTGGACTCTTTTTTTAAAACTATAGATGTGATGTTGCAACAACAGGTCAAAAGAGATGAAACAGCATGATCCCACCTAAATTTGTCATTGTC
Organism: Podocnemis expansa; assembly: GCA_007922195.1. Classification (NCBI taxonomy): domain Eukaryota; kingdom Metazoa; phylum Chordata; order Testudines; family Podocnemididae; genus Podocnemis; species Podocnemis expansa. The sequence goes on along the minus strand of ML682017.1, from coordinate 1,180,784 downwards.
TTTGTAAAACCATGAGATTCTGCACACTTAGGACCAAGCAACTCCAGTCTATCAAACCTGAAACAATGGACAGTATCACTCCTACCATTTACCATTCCTTTATCCCTTTATAAACTCTTCCACTACACTCCCATTTTAATTTTAGTTTGAGAGGGGAGGTAGTGAAGGGGTGGAATTCTTCTTTTTTGAAGCACCAGACTGAAAGCCTTTAACTGCTCACAAGGGACCATTGAGAGAAATCAGGTTAAAACTATTCAGAGAGTCAAGAATGTTTAGCCAGTTAAGCAATCTAGTTGGCTCAGCACAATTTTGGAAGCTTTGTTATAGAAGGAATAAATCAGAACAGGAAACACTGTGTAACTTACCACTGCACTTTGGTTAAAGGAAACAAAAAAGACAAATACGATTGGCCCTAGAATAGTATGCATTGTAGCCTCTACAAATTGGAAACAAAATTCAGTTCTCTGCCTTTGTTCTTTCCCCATCTTAAGGGAAACAAAACTGAAAGTACTAAAAATTTTTAGTCTTTATACCATATTTCCTGCTAAACATAGCACATTGAACACAAGAATGGCCAAACTGGGTCAGACCAGTGGTCAATGTAACTCAATATCCTGTCTTCTGAAAGTGGCCAGTGCCAGATTCTTCACAAAGAATGGTCACAACAGGGCAATTATCAAGTGATCTGTCTTCTCAGTCTCAGCTTATGGCAGATGGAGGTTTAGGGACACCCAGAGTATGGGGTTGCATCTCAAACCATCTTGGTTAATAGCCATTGATGTACCTATTCTCCATGAACTTATCCAATTTTTTGAACCTTCCCTGGAAATGAGTTCCACAGATTAACTGTGGGTTGTGTCAAGAAGTGCTTCCTTATGTTTGTTTTAACTTGCTGCCTATTAATTTTATTGGGTGACCCCTGGGGTCTTCTGTAATGTGAAGGGAGTTAATATCAATTCCCTTTTCACTTGCTCCACACTATTTTTTGGCCTTTCCTATACTTTTGTTCAGTTCTAATTTTATTTTATTAGATAAAATGACCAGAACTGTGTGCACTATTCAAGGAATGATCACACAATGTATTCATACAGTGGAATTGTCTTTTCTGTCTTATTTTTTTTATTCCTTTCTTAATGGTTCCTAACATTTGTTAGTTTTTTTGACTGCTGCTACACATTGAGCAGACGTTGTAGGAGAACTATTCACAATGACACCAAGATCTCTTTCTTGAGGGGTAACAGCTAATTTAGACCCCATAATTTTTAATGTACAGTTGGCATTATGTTTTCCAGGGTGCTTTACTTTGCATTTACCAATACTGAATTTCATTTGCCATTTTGTTGCCCAGTCACCCAGTTTGGTGAGATCCCTTCATAACTTTGCTATTCGCAAATTGGAATTTATTATCTTCAGCAATTTTGTATCATCTGCTAACTCTGTCACTTCACTGTTTACCCCTTTTCCAGATCATTTCTGAATATGATGAACAGCACAGACCCCAGTTCAGATCATTGGGAGTCCCCAGCTATTTACCTCCCCATTGTGGAAACTGAATAGTTTGCTTCTTCAAACTGTGAACATTTAACGGATATGCTTTAAGCAAACAGGTAGAGAAATGCACAAAGACTTAATGGCTGCATCCACTTTGCTTAGCATTTTTGAGAAAAACTTTTCTAAAAATATTCAAAATAATTATCTCAAAATAACTTTTTTCAAAAATGCTATTTCGGGAGAACGGTCCGGGGACCAGCTCGTTGTCCCGAAATACTGTGGCTTCCCCCCCCCCCCAAAGTGAAAGTCTAGACTGGACTTTGTTTTTAGAAAAAAAAGAAAGGCAATGGAAAAGATAGACAGAGCTTTTTGAAAAAAGCCTTTGCCGCCTCCAGTGATAGCTTTTTTTGAAAAAGCTATCTTGAAAAAAGGCTTTTTATTTTGGAAAAAGCTGTCGGGTTTAGCTTTTTTGGCAATGCTAAACCTTGTTACCAAACACTTTTTTCTCTTTCACCTGTCACTCTGACTGTTACCACTACAATGAAACAAAAACTTTTCAATGGGCCAAGTTTTATATCTATTAACAACAAATAAGAATGTCATTACTGAATTATAAAAATAATGCTTTATAAACTTCAATAAAACATAAGAATGTAGCAAAGAGTTTAATTGAAATATAAATTATTTTTGTTGCTTTATATTATCAGGATTCAAAACCATAAGGAAAATCAAAATATATAGGAGTGAACCTTTTAACCAATACATTAGATTTATAGCAACTAATAGTAAATGTAATTTCTTAAGTAGTATATTTTAAAACTACCCAGATAGAGATTTTAGTGATCTTTTACATAACCTCTGAGTAGCTGCCTCGCTCTCTAGGTATACTATATAAATAGCCCACCAAGTTAGCCCTCAGAGAGAGAAACCAGAATGTCATTATATGCTTACACTTTGTGTAGCTATAATATTTTTGCTGCTGAACAGCCTCTGTTATGGGTTAGTAGATTATATAACCACTTGACTTTCATTCCTGTGGTTTGTAAAGACAAAACTAACTAAGGAAGTTACCACCTTGTTACAGTGTGTTCACAAGCAGCAGGTACACAGCATGTTCTTGGTAAGAACACACACATTTAGAAGCAAACTATCAAAAAAAAAAAAAAAAAACCCAAAAAACAAAAACCCAACTCTCTCACAAAACCCAGAGAAAAGAGCTCTCCAATCCTGTGAAAGAGCAAATATATAATATCTCTGTAGGAAATGGATATTCTTATCTGTCAAGTTTATTGGAGACTTCTTATACCCAATGTCAAACAACTGAAGGGGCAATGTACTTCAGAATTAACCTCCCACCCCAATACTTCATTAATGTGTTCAGCCAGATCCTTTTTGGATCCTTCATTTAGCCTGACGAGGATTTGCAGTCATCCAAAATGGCAAGACCAGAGCATAAAGAAACCATCCTCCATTGAAGTCTGTTTCTTCAGACATCAATGGTCTAGGATTATTACAGAGCTCACTTGTCTCCTTCCAGTACAAAGGGAGGTAGTTTATAGATGGAAAAATCATTTTTGAGATGAACACCAAAAATCATAATGCTATATATGCACATTTATATATTGGACTTCCTATCATTAAAAGTCTCAAGCAGTTTACAAATGCAAGAATCTCTTCACTGGACTGAAATCCATCCATTTCCAAGGTGAAATGCAGTTGTTCACAACGTAGTACTTCAGTGCAGGAAGTGAGGAAAAATACTGTTTCTAATTCAAACAATCATGTGAACTAGGTATAAAATATATATATGCAGGGGTTAAAGTGAGCCGGAATGGCCCGTAACACCATTCTGGGCCCAATTTTTTTTAGGAGCTCAGCATTCCGGGCCCCCTAAAAATAGAAAATGGTGCCAAAATGCTGCATTCTGGGCCCACCACTGAAAAATAGTGGGACCTGAATGCAGTTTTCCAGCACCATTTTCTAATTTTAGGGGGTCGACAGGCAGGGGAGGGGGCTGGGCTCCTCTGTGCAAGCGCAGCCTACAGGCTGCACAGTTTCCAGGCCCAGTGCACTGCCAGCAAGTGCCAGGATGCCTGGCTCATGCTGGGGGGGAGGGGCATATTGGGCACCTGAGCTGAGGGTGGGTATTGGGGATAGGGAGTGGATTTTGGGGGCCATAGTGGATTTTGGGGACAAGGGAGTGAGTCTTGGGGATGGGTATTGGACACTGGGGTAGATTTTGGGGGCCATGGTGGATTTTGGAGACAAGGGAGTGATTATTGGGGGTGGATACTGGCGGCTCAGGTGGACTTTGGGGAAGGGTACTGGGGGCTGGGGTGGATTTTGGGGATAAGGAGTTGGACATTGGGGGAAGTAGCAGGGGTGGGGGCAGCAGCTGGAGTGCAGGACCCTTGTGGGGGGCCCACCCAAATAGGAGGGTTCTGGGGCCCACCAAATTATACTTTAACCCCTGTATATATGCTCCCCACCTGCCCCATCACTGTCATCTCTGCACGTCATGCAAGCATCCCAGTTGGTAAGATTTTGATTAAATTGACTAGTCTGTTTGTGTTTGTGACATACTGGGGGAAGTTAGGCTCATAAGAGGAGCTTTGCATTTAGTTCTGAACATGGAGTGAAATCTGTGCCAGAAATGTTAAAAGGTAGAACTAAACTGGCATTTTGCATTTTATGTACATTTTGTTAAAGCAAAAAGGAAAGTCCTTTGGTTCTTTGATAATCATAATATATGTTAATTTATCTCTAATTTGACTTTATTCTGCCTACATTTTTGTCATTTCATGGTTCTTGTATTTAGATAACTTGTTTCATTAGCTTTTTAAAAACTGTGTATACAAAGTATGTATTTCTTTGCCAGTTCAGTTCTTTTAATAGTATCTTTATAAAAGATTTGCTGCCCCTAAACATAAACTAAAGTAAATTACCTCCAGGTTCATCAAGGTAAAAAGCCATGTCTTTTTTGTCTTCTCTTTCATCAATGTGATCGTAAGTAATTTGTGGAATGGATAAAGTAGTTTCTCCAGGATTTATTATAGGTGTGGAGCCATTATCACGCCCAGGTTTCCCTTTTCTTTTGTATCTTCTAGTCTGTAGCAATGGAAATGAAACAAGAGCAAAGATATTACTGCATACAGAGAAAAGCATAACACACTTGAAATTTCTTGCAGTGTAAATTTGAATTTGATACTACAACTTTTATGTTTAATAGTAAGTGTGAAATTCAGAGCGATGACCACTGTCAGATTCAAAGCTGTGGTCAGAGCCCCTGGCCAAGGTTTTCAAAACAGACACATTCTGAGTGTCGAACTTTAAAACACCTTAAAGGGGCCAAACTTAGAGGGCAGGTGGTCAGCATTCTCTGAAAAGGTCTCTAACTTGTGTCCAGTTGGATGCCCAAAACTTGAGTGTTTTAGCTAAGGCCCTAAAATTCTGAGTTATTACTGTTTCACAGTTGCATTGGCATCAAGGCTTTTTAGAAAGAGAGAATGGAGGGCTAAGAGAATAAAAACAGTCTAATGTCTAGAGTTCTCTAACAGGCGGCAGCTACTGAGCTTTCTCAGACTGTCTCAAGAGTGTCCTAATGCAATTAGAAACTTTCTATTTTTCCTGTCTGTGATTTAGTAATTGAATAAAAATTAAATTAGTACCAAACCTTGATATTGTATGATGTGCTAGATACAATACTAAAATGGGGAACTTGACACAATTTAATATTATAATTAAAACATATATTAAAGGGAAGTAAACTATTAATGATAAAGTTTTGGGCTTTATACTGCAAACTTTATCAACGGTGTTTGCTTCCTGGGGACCCGAGTAGGAAAGATAGAAGCTGTGTTTCTACTGACATTTTTTAGTTTAAGTGATAAGTCAAGAAGTAAGACTAATGTTTGCAATCAAGCAGGCTTATTCTATCCAGTCAGTGAAATACACCGGTACTAAAGAGGCAGTAAATAAAAGGAACTGAAACCAAACAGTGTGTTTATAAGAACACTTGACCACAGAGTGGAATAATCAGAGATGTAACTGATTAATAAGGCACAGACACAGCTCAGAGGTCCCACCATTGTTGTTAAAACAAGAACAGAAATGGAAAATTTATACAGATGTTTCAATCTGAGAACAACAGTTATTGAGTGACTTTTGCACTGTCTAATGTACTGTTCAAATGAGTTCAGACAGCATCAAATAATATGGAGGGATTTAATATAAATTATGCAACCTCTAAACTGGATGTTTCAGCAGCTAGCAGAATATTCATGGAGAAATTACACCTTGAGTAACCATAACTGCCAAACTGGCCAAGGGGACTTGCAGAGGTAAGCTGCTCTCCTAAGAAAACCAACTGGAGTTTAATATATGTCCCAAAATGATTACATGAACCGCTGCAGCCTACTTTGTCTTTACACAAGCTGATAGGACAAGCTGTGTTGCAAAAAGAGACTGGAAAATTCCAGGCCCAACTGCAAGATCTCAAAAGCTGATGTCTGTTCCTTGATTGGAACTGTTTTATATTTCACTTCTGCAGTAAAAGTATGGATGAGCATTTGGCTGGCCCAGCCAGCTCCTCCAAGAAGAGGCATTAAGTTGATCCACCTAGAAGAAATAGGATAAAGCAGACCGTCTCCTTCAGCACATTGCTTCCCAAAAACCTAAGCACTCTTGAAGGTGGAAGAGCAGGGCACCTGGGAGTGCCCCTAGCGACATGAAGTACCTACAGTGGATGAGAACCTTTAACTACATTTTTCTATTTTCTAGCAATTTGGGCTGCTAGGGCAGTTGTTCTGAAGCAGGGAAATGCATACTCCTGAGGTCTTCCAGGAGGTACCAACCAATGTTTCCTCTTATTTTTTATAGACTGTGTGTGCAAAAAATTTCTTTTGTGCAAATTTTCAGAACCAGTGTCCAAATTTGTGCACACTCCATTGAGTGTTTTCAAACTTGTGAGCACAACGAAGCAAGTGTATATGATGCAAATAATTTCTAAATTTTATTTTGATATGGTGATAGAAATGATTTTGTAACTTACAAAACCTTATTTGAAACATACTACTTGAAACTGCTTTCTTAAAGTAGCATAAAAATGTTAGCACTGTTTAATTTTTTTGTGCACACACACACACAGCTTAGAGGGAATATAGGTACCAACTCACCTAGGTATTTGCTTAATTTTACAACAGACTATGTAAAAAGCACCAGCAAAGTCAGTACAAACCAAAATTTCCTACAGAAAATTTCTTGTTTATACTGCAGCATATACTGTGCAATGAAATTTTTAAATCCAATAGTTATACTCCAATTGATTTACTTCATAATTCTATAGTAAAAATGAGGGGAAAAAAGCAATTTTAGAGTATTAGAATGTTGTGACACTTCTATGCTTTTATATCTGATTTTTTTTTAAATCAAGTATTTTTAAGTGAGATGAAACTTGAGGTATGCAATAAAAAAACAGCCTCCTGAAAGGAGTACAGTAGTCTGGGAAGGTTGATAGCCACTGTGCTAAGGTACTGGGAAAAGACTATAGTTGTTTTCTCATTCATTCCACCTGTGTATGCAGTGTCATCTCCTGTTGTGAACAACAGAAAGCTAACTACTGAGCCAAGATCTGGTGATAAGTAAGACGAACTTTATCTTGAGTGACAACCCAAATCAGTCAGTTGACCACTTCCTGAAACTGTGTACCTGATTAGGAAGGAAGTGTACATGCTTGAGTAAGTATGTGCCAGAAGTATTGTCATGAATTTATAGCGTGCTTTTGGAAAGGACTAGCTCTTCTTATTAAGGTTGAATTCACTCCCTTGCATGGATCTGCACAAAGCCAATACACCACTATAACCCCCAGTGTAAGGGCCAAGATAAGTCTCTGCACCACTTAAACCTCTTTGCTGGCTCTCTTCACAAAAGCCATTGTTCCTTAACAAACAATCACAGAATCTGTAATCATGGGGTTAAGAAATAGCAGGGAAAATGTGGGTTTAACAGTGTATTAGGAAAATTCAGAAAAACAGCCACTCTGATCGAGAGAGAAGAGCACTGGCCTGGGAGTCAAAGGACTTGAATTATTTTTCTCAGCCCTGCCACTAACCTGTTGTATAATATTGTACAAGTCACTTCATTTCTCCATGTCTATGTCACCCCTCCCAACCTCCATCTGTATTGTGTGGTCAGATTGTATACTCCTCAGGGCAGGGATTGCCTTATCATGCATTTTCAAAGTAAATGCTACTATAATGCAAATAATTTAAAAAAATAAATAAAAAAATAAAACCACAACCCAAACACACCCCAAAACTTGGAAACAATAGGGACATGCACTGAAATGTCACCTTATTTCAGCCAAAGCGTGATACTTGCCTAAATCACATTTCAAATACCATCTATTAAACAAATTAAATTAGATATTAGAAGCAAAATTGAGAGCATAGGCTCTGATACTTCAATGCCTTTCCCTTCCACCCATCTTTTACAGCTGCTAAACTGAGTGTAAAATGGGTATAAAATGCTACCAGATTATATAAGATAGCAATGTATGCTCAGTTATAAATTTTTACATAAGGAACAAGGTAATGGAGAACCAAGACGATGGAAACCAATGGATACATTCAAAACTGAAACTTATCCAGCCAGTAGGTTTGTTTTAAGGATAATTAAGTTAATTCTGACACAGTGCAAGGAAATAGATCTTATGTCTCATTGCAGAGCTCTTCTAAGCCAAATTTTTCTACAAATCACTGTCACTTTTATTCATATTTTACTATATTCCAGTTGTTAACCGAACCAAATTACAACAAAAAAGAAGAGTACAGCAAGTTTCTTTTAACCTGTTTTCTCAGACTAGGGCTAGATGGCGCTGGTGTTTTTTTTGTATTTTGAGCAGGCGACGTAACATAGATCTTCCATGTTGCTGTAGAACTGTATGATTTCTCTGCTGCATAGCACCGCCATAGAGTCTAAAGTAAAAATCAGACAATTCTTTTTGTGAACAAATGGGCTCTGTGTTCTAAAGGAAAGTTTACTGCAAGCTTGCCAAAAATGAACCTACAGTATTTTCTTTGATCTATATGAATGTGCTGCAATGGATTTTCATTGCAACCACTTTATGCTGTACAGCATAGCTACATATCAAATAAAATGTAGTCTCTCCCATGAGGAACTGTGCTAAAAGGTAACTAACATCAAGAGGTATATGTTCACTTCAGCAAGTGGTGTTTTTAAACACCCTGCCCTTAGTATTATCAGTGGGAGTTGTGGTCTAGTCCACTATACATTGAGATGAAAATTTGCCCCATTAGAAAAAATACTCTCAGAACATTAACTAGTGCTCTTGTATTACTTTTTTTTTTATGCATTGTGACACAATTTAGTATCTTTGCTCTCAGCTGACATTCACTTTACACTATATAAATGTAATATTGGAAATTAGGGTACAGGGGTGCCATGTATGTGGGTGTGTGTCCCAATTATTTAAGATATGCACCATACTTATAGGAATATGACGAGTGATTAAAATAATGTGGAAATCAAAAATAATGATAAATTTGGTTCTTTAGTTCTACAAGCACTCTCCACCTGATCAGTGTCTTTCACTTGAGAATCTCAAAGCCCTTTAGAACATCAAGGTTCAAAACAAACCCATGTGATAGGTGATTAACCACATGTCTTAAACTGGTAAACTGAGGCAGAGTGATTTAATGACTGAAAGCAAGTTAACAGTAGAAATGGAATGAATCCTAGATGTCATAATTCCTAGTTCTGTGCTGTGACCACCTAAACTATCCTCCCTTCCCGCCTATTTTATGATTCAAGCATTTACCTGAATTAGAGAAGCTGCAGCTGGGATCTGCCTATTGAAATGCTTCTGACGTTGCTTCTGTTGTACTTTCAAGGCAAAACCAGAACCCAGGATTCCCTAGAAATAAGCCAAGAACTCATAAGTCCATGACAGAACTTCTTGTATGTTTTAAACAAAAAATTAAAGCATGAAATAATTATTTTCTTCTATGCAACTCTTCCTTCAATGGTAATGAGAAAGAATTTCCACTTAAGCTCAGCTGAAGTCATGCTGTATCTTAACTCTTTAACATTTCCATAAGGGTAAAATATATTTATCCAATGATGAAATAATATATTGAAAATATTCTGGGTACATGGACTTTACTAATTATTTTTCACAAATCAGGGCATATTCTTTCCCCCTAAAGTCTTACAAGAACCACACATTCACAGCTAGAATTTATGAGGAACATTATTCAATACAGTAGCTGTAGTCAGCAACTGGCACATGATAGTGAGAGAAACAAACACATAGCTCTCACAACTGAACTCCAGATGTTCTTTGCACTTGCTAGATCCTTTCCGCAGAAATAAACAACTCAGTTCACCTTTCACCTGTGAAAGAATTAGGGGCAAAGTATATGCAATTTTATAGCACACAACTTTCTGGTAAAATGGTGAAAAAAATAGGGCAATAAATTATTATAAAACTGTAGCTATATACATTTTCAGTTTCTCAGGAGGTTACATTAGTTTTAGTAATGTGAGTTCATACCCCCTGAATTCTGTTATAAACAAACCAACAATGAAACTCAGTCAAAACAGACAAATACACTTAGTGGTAGCAAGTACCACTTGGTTTTGACAAAACTGTAGCTCAGTTTTGCTTAAAATATTAGCAACCTTTTAGTAAGTACAGTGGAAGTGGGCTGCGAATGAAAGCTGTACACAGCTCTGTGTCACTTGCAGCTGTTGCTATCGTATGTTTGACATGAAGTCTTTATAAAGATTTTATTTTCAATATCTTAAAAAAAATGTTTTATAGCAGGGGTCTCAAACTCAAATCACCACGAGGGCCACACGAGGACTAGTACAGGACCTCATGAGGACTAGTATGTTAGCCCAAGGGCCGCACCACTGAAACCTTTTCATACAATGATCTGGCGAATATCGGTAACAATAATGTCATTGCGGGCCACAGCAAATAGTTTTAGGGGCTGCATGCAGCCTGGAGGCCGCATGTTTGAGACCCCTGTTTTATAGCCTTTTCTTTTTTAGTCCTTATGGTTATTCATGTTCAATTATTTGAGGAACCCAAAAATCTAGCAATTTGCAGCAGACCCTGACTTGGATTTCCAGGTAGCAGCCCCAGTTTGTTTTTTAAATCCTAAAAAGACATGAAGTTCAAGTTCAGGAGATCTGGATTCGATTATCATTACCATGATTGCCATTTCTGCTACTGGCCTGCTGGTTGGCTTTGGACTGATCAGTTCACCTACCTGAGCTTCAGTGTCCTCATTTGTAACATGAGGATCATGAATCCTGCCTCCTTTATAGAGGGCTTTGAATTTTATGGATGAAAAGTGCTATAGAAAAGCATAGTATCACTATATATTTCATTACCAACATTTAACGTAGGTAAATGGCCACCATCATCATATTATCTAAGCATTTGACAATCTTTAATATATTTATCCTCACAACATTCTCCTGAGGGAGGAGTTATCTACATTTCACAAAGGAGGAACTGAGGCACAGAGATGTGACTTGTCCAAGATCCCACCAGAAGTCTATGACAGAACAGGCACCTGAACCTGGGTTTCCCAAGTCCTAGACTACTGCCCCTACAATTAAATCATCCTGTCTTTCATGAGGAGTATCAAAAATTAACAGGTCCAGTAAACTATGTGGTCTATTTTGGGACAAAATCCAAAAGACATTTTCTTAACAAACAGCCTCAATTAACAAGTATTTGTGTTATTTACAAACAGACTTACATAACTACTTCAAATTCCCACTCACCGCTGGAAGAGCAAAGAAAGATATAGCAAAAACTGAGAAACAGGAAGCTATTGTCTTCCCAATCCAGGTCTGTGGTACTTTATCACCATAGCCAATTGTTGTGACTGTTACCTGCACCATAAACAAAGAAAATATTCACTGCAGAGTTATAAAGTCATTCCAGAAAGTGATGTGAAAGCAGTGCAGGGGTTAAAGCATAATTTGGTAGGCCCTGGAACCCTCCTAAAATTCTGGTTCCCCTTCATGCCTAAGCCCCCTTCACACACAACCAGGTCCCTTTCATGCACTCCAGCTATTTCCCCCCCCCCAAATGCTTCCCCCCCACCCCCAGCTACTGCACCTGAAACATTTACCCCATCAGATCACTCTTTCCCTATGTCTTCCTCAGACCCAATCCCAATTCCCTAAGTTTCCTGCCCCCATGTCCCCACTCCAGCCCTCCTAACCCCCTATACCCCAGCTCCTCAGTCTTCACTTCACCCCCCTTCAACCTCCAACACCTCCCCAGCCTATCTAGGCAGAGTCCCTCCAACTTCTTCCCTAACCCCCCCCCCGCAATTGTTGTGGCGGTTCCCTGCACGAGGCGCCCCCCCCCCCCGTCGGCTTCTCCTGATCCCCAGACACTTCAAAACACCCCCACTGACCTCTCCTGCTCCCCTGAGACACCCCAAGCTCCCCCACTGGCTTCTCCTGCTCCCCTACACACCCCCAACCACTTCTGCCGGCTTCTCCTGCTCTCCCAAGACACCCCAAGCCCCTTCCTAACTCCCCAGACCCACCTCTGGCTCCTGCAGTCCCCTGAGCCCTTCCCTACTCTCCCCCCCCCGCCTTGCCACCAGCTTCCTTCTCCCCATGCCCTTTCCCTGCTGAGCTGGCTCACCCTGTCACTGACCCCTACCCCTCGGGTCCCCTTACCTGGCTGCCATATGGAGTGACCCCGGCACAGGCTGAGGCTCCCACCCTGAGCCTGCTCTGACTGAGCATGTCCAGAGGGTCTGAGCATACTCAGTCAGAGCAGGGTCAGGGCAGGAATTTTAAAAACTCCCAGGCTCAGCCTAGGGCAGTCCCTGCTGACCAGAAGACTATTATCCGGCCGTGGCCACTGGCTGTGTGCAGCCCCTTGAGCCAACCCTGGGGGAATGCACCAGAATGCTGCATTCCGGTGCATTCCTCTAGTTTTAGGGAACCCTGTTCCAGTGCGTTCCTCTATTTTTAGGAGGAGACAAGTGTTCTGGCTTCTGTAACCCATGAAGCAGTATAACATATGACAATCCATTTAGATTACTATGAACCACAGAATTTGCCCTCTCCCATTCATCAGATTCTATGGTTATGTCTACACTCGCAAATTAGTCCAGACAACTGAGGCTTAGTCTGGATTTAATATGCAAGCTAAATTCTGTGAAAGCAGGACTGAATCGAGACTATGGATTCTTTTCCCATTACAAAGGGTAATTTGACTTCAGGCTTCCCATGGTTTGAGCCTGTAAACTGCTCTGATTTGCTGTTACTTTATGACCTGATCCTATGTTTTACACCCCCTTCCATTTAGTTTCATTCCTTTCTGTAAGTTCACCCATCTTCGAAGCATCTGAGGAAGTGGGATCTTCTCCCACGAAAGCTCATGCAAAAAATAAATCTGTTAGTCTTCAAGTGCCACACAACTCCTTGTTGTTTTTTCACTGGATTAGACTAACACAGCTATCCCTTTTAAAATTGGATTAATTTAGCCCATGGCCACACTACGCTTTCCTTAGTTCAAACAAAGGAAAGAAATTTCTGAATTTGAACTAAGGAAAGCTTAGTTTGAACTAGTTAGTACTGGACTACCTGCCTTAGTTTGGCCAAGACCCAGACTAAGGCTTAGTTCAAACTTACTAAATTCAAACTAAGCTGGTTAGTTCAAATTAACCACTCATTCTAGTTCAAACTAAGCATTAGTTCAAACTAGAAAGTTCACAGTTAGTTTGAACTAACCTGAGATTAGTTCAAACTAAACTCAAACTTCTTAGTTCGGAACAAGTCCGAACTAACAAGTCCGAACTAACTGTGGCAGATGTAGGCATAGCCTATGGCACTATCGGCCCATGTTTAAAGCCCCAGCTCCTGAAATCATTTGCTAATGTTAGTATCTCATTCTTGATAGCCATTCCTATTCATCTTTCTTTTCTCCACAATCCTCTGTACTGAGGGGGCTAAGAGTTCTGTGCTGAAGAGAAGTGGAATGGTTCTAGCAAACCCATATAAACAGATACATCAGCAGACACAGTATAGGTACATGGGTACCCCAGGTTGCCTGGGAGAAGAAGCCCTTGCCATCAACATTTAAAATGTAATACCAGGCCAAGATGGGAGGGTACCCATGTCAAGGCATGCTTAATGCACCATACGCAAGGACTGGGTTTTGGACATCGATCCTAGTTGCTAGAGTCTGAGTGGCTAGAGTCTGAGATCAGGAAGCAGATTTGTGGGTCAACCCAGGGTCAGGAGACAGGGTCAGAAGTCAAGGCCAAGTCTTGAGTCAGTGCTGGGAGGTAAAAGGCAGGGGTCAGGAACCAGAAGTCAGAAGCAGGAAATGAACCAACTCCAGCACTGGGCATCAGAGCCACTAGGTAAAGTTAAGGTCAAGAACACTGTGAAGCAGCAGGGTCTGAAGCAGCATACATATAGGATTCTTCTGCCTAGTTGCACAGACAAATTTCCTGTATCTTCCTCAAGCTTAAACAGTACATCATGAATATCCTCTCAGTTGGGCCCTCTATGAGCAACACCCAGTGGTATTTGGGCTCAAGGTTCAGGATCTGCCCTGTGTTTCCCTTATCAGGGCTGTTAGGTAGTAATGTAGAGGCAAACACTGCTTGGGGACTCTGCAGACCCAGGTTTTAAATCTGCTGCTTCTTACACTCTATTGCCTTAACTGACCCTATCCACTGTCCTGTTTCAACATTGCAAAGATTATTTGGGGGTTTTTCCCTCAAAATTAAAAACTCAACACATTGACTACAGAGTATTTTCATATTTTATCTCTACTATAAGTCATTTTAAGAGCTATGTCTATAATGAAAGTTATTAGATGTGGGGACATGACCCCCAACCTATCTCCTATTCCTCCCATTTTGCCATCCACAGTACCAGAAATATGTCCCTGCCCTCCTGCCCCCAAGCTAACTGTTAATTGTTAGCACTTTCAGCTAACAATTCACAATGAGAACAAAGGAGGCTATGAGAAAGAAAATGACAATTCCATTTTGTGGCAACTTTCAAGGTTTCAAAGTTTGTTTTTGTTTCTCCTTGGACAATATACTTGTTGCCTGAAAAGAAAAAAGAGGCTGTTTAGCCTCATGGTTAGCATATCATCAGTCTGAAAGAGACATTATTCCACTTCCTGCTCAGCTCCAAATCAGTGCAGAATTCTTACATCTCATCACAGCAGAGCTGGCAGAGCAGGGTCTTGAACCTAGCTGTCCCACTGAACTGAAGAGGCAGTCTCTTTGCTCTCTGTGCTCACTCTGACCCAATACTCTTCCTACTAAAAAGTTTTGTGGAAACAGATACTTTTTCCTCAAAACCTTTTGGTTTTGAGTAAAGGGCACCTTTAATTTTGGCAAAGAAAACTTTCAAACAGGTTTAGTGAGAATACTATACAGTTGCTACTATCTCTAATTCTTGCACCCAATTAGATAATTCAAATAAATTAAGAAAAATAATGCCTATTTCTTATGCAGCACTTTTCAGAAGTATCTTAAAGCACTTCACAATTTTTAATCTATATATTTTTAGGTTTTGCTGAAAAGCCTATAAAAAGAGTTGGGAACAATATTCTTCCTTTAGAGAAACCTCTCAGGGAAGCCCTGTCATACGTTAGGAAGGAAGATTTGAAAGGGCTAAAAATATGGTTGAACTAAGACTTTTAAGACCTGAAAACTAGAGTATTGGATCCTCATCCCAAACAAAATGCCAGATGTTTATCAAACTCAGCATGTTAGTGTCTTCATTTCTCTGCAACAATCATCGCAACCTTAACTTGTGTGATCACTTCCACAGGGCCCACATTTTCCCATGAGTCTATATAGTCCCTACCATAAAATGGCCCTAATAATGACATGGGCCATAGTATACTATCCCCAAACCCATACATAATAATAACCACCACCACCACATGTTAAACTTCAAAACAATTGTATCTGGGAAGTGGAAGAAATTAAAGCAGTGATTCCTTAATGACCATTCAGCTCCTCAGTGCATCCATATAATCCTTTAACATCTTGCTTTTTCTTCACCCTGTCATTTCCCTATGAAAGGCTCCTTGTTTTTCTGAGTTCTCCAGCACTCAGGAATTAAAAACCAACTGTGGTAATGCTGAACTACCCTAACATTACTGTGGAAGACAGCATGAAAAGCCATAACCACAGAAAAGGGAGAGATGCTTTTTCATTCCTGCAGCAGACATTTGGCTGACAGATTCCTGCAGGTGTCTGGACATGACTCAGGAAGTTTCTCCATTACCACTTTAAGAGGGTTCTTTCTCACTAATCTAATCAAAACTTTTAAGTATGCAGAATGGACAACAGAAAATATAGTTCTTCGTTTTACTTAATCTTGTCCAAAATTATTTTGAATGCATTTCTAGTAGATATTAGTCAACCGTGCAACATATATTTAATAATTGATTATTGGAAAAAAAAAAAAAAACCAACCTATTCCAAAACCAGATTTACTATCAAATGTCCATTCATATCTCTTGCACATGCTTTACCTAATTTAGCCTTTGATCCTACAAAAACATACACATGCATAGCTTCAAAATGAGAGTCGTTTCACTGACAGACTATTCACAGACTTAAAGGTATGTCAAGATCAGAGCTTTAGAACCAAAAGGACCAAATGTTAAAAAAGATAAAGGGACAGTGCTCTGGCTGCGACATAGGTGTTTGACAATGGAGATTTAGTGAAATAGCTCAAAACTTAGTATTACAGGCACAGTAATCGAATGTAGACAATCAGCTATTTGACTCAGATTCTACAGGACATAATTAGGTACTAAAGTAGGGTCTCAAGAGCTAGGAACGCAAATGAGATGTCAACAACTTCTCTCCCCAAGGAGGGCTCAAAAATTACTTAAAAATACACTGGGTTAATAATTCTGCCAGACTGATAATCCCTGAGGAAATACCTTTCCATATATTTTAACAAGGTAATAGTGCTGAAAACAGTTCACATAAGACATTACAAGTCTTTGATAGAACTCTGCAGTTAAAACTACCATGCCTGTTAAAAGTAGATGAGACAGACTTGCATTCAGCTAGAGTAAGTGAACCTGGTTAACATTTGGTTCCAAATTCCTTTTATTTTTGTTTTATTTTTCTTTTTCCTCATGTTTAAACCTTTCAGGACATTTGTATCAAATTCAGCAAGCTTGCATTTTCTACAGTAGGCAAAATATTACACATAATAGACTGTGGTTTTATCAGATACACAAGAAACGTTCCAAAGCTGCTACTAAGATCTTATTTTAAACTGGATTAGTTTAAAAGCAAAAGGGACATCAAATTTCACTTCCTAATAACTCCACATTTGTGGGTTTTTTTGTTATAGGAGGGTTTGGAAAGAAAAAGAAACTAAGTGATTCACTTTGCCCTCTGTCACTGGTCCCAGCTGTGAACTGCACCTGCATCGTGACTCACCAATGCTGTTGAGGCCTAAGCGCCTAGAAAGCTTAAACAATTTAAACAGTGTTCTTTCTTCATGTGCCTCACACAGATAAAGATAAAGCTGATTTTATCTACCCATTACACAAGGCAAGTAGAATTTTACAGAAAAATCCCTGAGCCCTTTGTGCAATACACAAACACTTTTTAAAAAACAGGTTGAATTCTAAATGCAACTATCTTAAACAATGCAAAGCATTTGAAAAAAGCACCAAGTAAAATTTCTCTTTATTCTTAGCTTACTAATTTCTGATGAAAATTCTTGAGTTCTCTTTTATTAGCTTCTAATTAGGAATATCTGTAAACTACACTTAGTTGTGCAGAGATCTGAACGATTTTAAGCCCTGATTCTTAAAAAAAAGAATTTTACTCTATCAAGGCTGCAGAACCTACTCCTTAGATTCTAAAACAGACTTGCGCATGTTAGAAAATACAATTAATTCTTTAAGTATGTTCCTGCCAGCAGGGCTTTTAAAAAAAAAAAAAGGCATATTTTTGTGTTTACTTCTCACAGAATGTGTTTTTCTATATCACAGTGATGGCAACCTTATCAAACCACAGATAATGATTACAAAATTCACAAGACGACAGATCAGCGTCATTTAATGATTAAAACATTAAGTTGAACAAGATTCCCAATTTATTTTTACATATAAGAAAATATGTAGTCTCCCTTTCTTAAATTTGTTCAAGTTCACATGGTGCCACTAACACCTTTGGACCTTGGCAACAAAGGGGGGATTTACAGGCAGCTTCCCATGAGTTCAGGTGAACTGGTACTAGCTTTGGGGGGAACTCAAATTTTTGAGACTCCCACAGCTAGACCAGCCAAGACTACACTAGCAAATTAAGCAAGGAGTCTTGTGGCACTTAAAGACTAACTGACTTATTTATCGCATGGGCT
>ML682017.1:1090436-1162462 GCA_007922195.1 Podocnemis expansa | reverse complement strand
AGCCCATGCGATAAATAAGTCAGTTAGTCTTTAAGTGCCACAAGACTTCTTGCTTTTTCTGCTTTACTAAACTAACACAGCTGCCCCTTTGAAACTAGCAAATTAGTTTGAATGAAGGAGCCTTAATTCAAACAAACTTGAGCCCTGTCTACACTAGGCTCTGCCTATTTCAAACTAAAAAATTTAGCAAAGCTTAATTCAAACTAGTTGATTCGGCTGGTTGGTCTAAACTAACTGCTTAGTCCGAACTTCTTTTGAAATTTCATTTGCGCTAGCATGATGCAGTCATGTTTGTTCAAACTAAATAAGTTGGAACTGGTTAGTTCAAACCAAGCGTGTGTTTTATTAGTTTGGACTACCTTTTAGTTCAAACTAACTGTACTTTTTTAGCTCAAACTAAAAAGTTAGGTCACATTAAAAAAAGCACAGCTAGTTTGAACTACAAGATAGTTTGAACTAACTTCGAACTACTTAATTCAGACTAAGTCTGAACTAAGATTTTAGGTGTAGACATAGCCATCCACTTCTAATACCATTTTGACTACATTTAGTTTTCAGAATCTTTAGCTAAAATAGTGGTTTAAACTGGCAAGCAGCCATGCTCTCACTGTTCTGAAAACAAGTTCAGCTGACCTGGTAGTGGAAAAAGTAGAAATTTGTTGATGTTAATTTCCATAGCATAGACATCGCCTTTCATGGTGTCAGTCTAAAAAGACAGAGACTTGTTTGGTCTTTGCTGTTTTGGTTTTTGCTCACAAAAATATGCAGCAATCTGTTCTTGTGGAAAGCTTCTTCCAAACCTCATTGATTAGAGACTGTTTTACACTCAGACGGTCAAGGGTCTGAATTCTTTAAGAACTTTTTATCAAAGATTTTTACAAAGGAGTTTAACAAATGACTGATTTTGAGGGCCACTGGTTTTCACTCTTCCAGATTATTTAGTTCTGTCTAGTCATCTTGGATTGGGTTCTTTGGTCAGGGTTTTTCATTTGTTTGGATCAGTCCTTGAATACTTTGTGTACCCTACAAATTAGTTGAATATGTGACAACCAAATCATTAGAATTAAACATTTTAAAAATGCTTGGACTGAGCCATTAAAAAAGGATAAAGCAAACTTTTATAAAGAAAAACAATAATGTCAATAAAGTATGTTTATACCTCACCTTTCTAAGAACAAAGATTATAAATGTTTGTATTGGCATTTTCAAGGCCCATTTTTTCTATTCCACAAACTCTTACCTGTCTTTATTTAGAGGAATTTTTAGATACAGGTAAAATATTTTTTTGTTACATAAGTAACTTTCCATTTTTTTCTTTATAAAGAGTTAAACTGTTTTTCCCTTTTTTCTTGGATTAAATTAAACTAAATTTTTGCATGCACACACAAACGTCAAAGCCTGTGAAAGGTTGATAAACTGCAAAACCCACCCAAGTGGAACCCTGAAAGCAAGTAAATAACCTTGATAGAACCTTAATTTACAGCATATCTTAACAATTACCCATCACATTCATCCATTTTACAGATGTACTCCATACCTATGCAAGGAACTACCTTGCATATATGAAGAAACAGTATGAAACATGAAATTCCCTTCTTAGCATTGTACCAAACACAGCAAATATAACAACTGTAGGGTATATGCATATGTGCATTATATGGGTATATCTACACTATGGGTTTAAGTCAACTTAAGCCTCTCCCTGTCTACATTTAGGAATTATTAAGTTGGGAGCCCGATTCAGCTCCCAACCCCTCTCTGCAGGTGGTGGGGCTAGCAGCCAGTTCCTGCTCTGGCCGCTTGCAAGCAGCCAGGACAGGAGCCAGCTCCACGTGCCCCAGGCCACAGGAGCCAATTCTTCGCACCCCTGGCCACTTGCAAGCAGCCATGCAGGCTCCAGCTCAACATGCTTGCCCCCTGCAGAGAGGGACTAGGAGCCAGACTGGTCTCCTAGCCTCTTTCTGCAGGCTGAAGGCATCAGCTGCCAGCCCCCACTGCACACAGAGAGGGGCTTGGAACAGGTCAGGTTCCCACCCCCTCTGTGTGGGTGGCAGGAGTCGGCTCCCAACCCCATGGCCTGCTGCAAGTGGCTGGGATCCAAATCCAGCTCCCTGCAGCTTGCCAGCAGTGGCTTGGGACAGATCAGGACCCTGGACCCGATTGGTCTCTGGGTGCACAATCTGTAGGTGGGGTGGGGTGCCCCCAAGTATGTATGCACTGTGTCTAGTGCAGACACTCCCTGAAGTCAACTTAACAAGGTTGACTTAAAGCTGACCTTGTTAAGTCAAATTCTCAGGGCCCCCCAGTGTAGACATAGCTTATAGGTGCATGAAAGTTTACTTCTCAATTGGCAGAATGAGGTAGGAATTAAGGTTTTGCTGTATAGCATGGTCAAGAAAGAAGGGAGAATGACAGTCAAGGGATGCGGAAAGGCTGAATGGGCAAAGAGGAAGGAGTACTGGGGATAATAGGGAACTACTAGCTCTAAATCTATCCCCAATAATATCCCCTCATCAAAAATATCACGCCCTCGCCTACCACCTAAGCTAATGTGTCTATCTGCTCTGATTTGTCACACTCAGACTCCCAGGTCATGAGCTACACGAGACTCACCAGTGGGGAAAAGTACCTCAGAAGCAAAGGTAGTGCATCAGACTGAGACTACTGGTGAGGAGAAGACAGACATTTTCCAGGAACACATCATTACTACGAGGATCATGGCTATTGGAGTATGACAACAATACCTCTTTTCTCTCTTTACTCCCCACATAACCTCATGTTCTTCTTCTACACCCAATTGGGCATTCATTCCCCCATCCAGTTCCTATAACTCCCCATTAGCCCATGCCCCAAACCTCCTTCTCTTGTTCCCCATTCCTTATTAATCCCTGCTGGTGAATCTTGGAACTTCTATTGAACATCCAAAATAACTGATCAGTTTGGAAGGCTCTGTCAACTGCTCTTGCTAGAGCAATTTAATGTTATGACAAACCTCCTGTATTTCATGTTTTAGGGTATGAAGTTTGCATTGTTGTGCACACCACTGTCATCCACATGCATGCTTTGGGTGCTGTCAGAACAGCAGTATAGCTAGAGGTATTTGAATAATGAAACACCTTGGTCTAGATTTCTAATCGGCAACATTCTTAAAGTTCTGCTTCTTTTCAGAAAAATCACAGAAAATTCAATTGGGCTCAAAAGAGCATGTAGAATTTCAAGATTAATTTTACTCTTTAAAATAAGATTTCATTCCAACTTTTAATACAAAATGCAATGCTACCTTTACCATGGAGTCACTACTGTGCCTCCATAATTCCTTTACAACTGAAATATTTTAATTCTACTTTAAAAGAAAATTGTGAAATTTCCCTTCTAGGATTACCATTTACAAACAGAAGGCTTAATTCTGCAGATGAATTCATCCTTACTCAGGAAAAAAAAATCCCTATTAATGTCAGCAGTCAATTTTGCATGAGCAGACTAAAAGATTAGGCACACACTTTATTACAGATGACTTACCACGCCCCACCATAGGGCATCAGCATAGCTGGAGAAACCTGTTCTTCCATCTTCATCCACTGCATCCTTCTCAGCAAGATAGACAAAATAGGATGAGAAGATCAGTCCCAAGAATCCAATGTACAGCGTGGTTATGAGTTCCTGTCAGAGAAGAGAGGAAATAGAATGTACAACTTAAGTTACGCACTTTCCAGTCTGAAGCTCATGTCTTCATTGGGTTTTATGTACCAGCATATTTTACTGAAAGGTACTATTGTGGGCATGCAGTGCAATGGCAATGTTAAAAGCATGTTTGAAATGCAAAATCTACTTCCATGAAAATAGATTAATAAGTGAGTAGCTTTGTGTTTACTTCAAGACTAAGTCATTCAAGGCCAAATGGTCCCTAACAGTAGATTATCTGGACAGACAATAGACATAAGACTTGCCAATGTCATGAACCAAGAGTGACATGCCAAAGAGTAAGGCCTTTTAAAACAGAAGGTACATCCTACTACACACTCAGAGTATGTGATTTATTTACAGTACCCCTGTCTCTTTTTTGCATCCCATAGCATATTTGCAAATACAGAGAACAGAGCATCACCAGTCATTCCTGTCTATGGTTTGTCCATCTATTTAAAACCCTGCACATAACGTCCCATTTACTCTGTAGTCAACCTCTAGGCCTTACTTACATTGCTTGCATTTGTGTTATTCTCTTTAACATCCTATCATGTCTATCTTCTCCAGCAGTGGTTTTCAAACTACTGGATTGGGACCCAATGCTGGGTCACAGACCCCCAGGTACTAGATCGCAGCACCCCCTGCTGCCACTGCCAAAAGACTGAAACGCATTGCTCAAAGATGTAACTGTTGGGTCATGGGCATAAAAGATTTTTTTCTAACTTTGTCCTGAGGTAAAAAGGTTTGAAAACCATGGTTCTGCAGTGTACCAACCATCCTAAATCTTTTTGATGACAGCCAATCCCATACTCTGATTTCTCATTCTAGTCTCCTTCTAACCTCATTTCTCTTAAGTCATGCTATGTTACATCCATCATCTTCCAGAGAACTCATTTCTATTTCCTTAAACCTTCTGAAGTCTGTTTCATTTAATCCACTTGCTTCCAGACCACAGAACAATATGTCTGGATGATAAGTTTTCACTTTGATACCATATGTAATGTTTTTCCTCAGTCTATAATTTCATAAACTTCTATGCAGTACTTCTTGCTAAAGCACTTCTTTTAACTTCATCTTTGATGCAAGTACCGACATTGATCAAGCTTCCTAGCTATATAATATATTTTACTTGTACAACAGGGACTTGCAACTCTATCATCATCTTGTCTTTTTCTGTATCTTTGAAAAGGTGCAACAGCTAACATACAATAGTAGTTTAATGAAAGCTACTACAGTGTTAGACATAATGAAATACCCAAAACTTTCCTTGAATATTTAGTTTTTAACTACAGTGCCATATCATTACAGACAGACACACACCAATCTCTTAGGGGTAACCAACCTGAAGGAAGTCAAGCTAACTTAAATTTATGCACACATGCAAGTACATTTTTCAGACTATTTATTCAGCCATGCCCACACACAGTTACAGACCTTCCCTTACATATATTTACCCA
The DNA here is from genome assembly GCA_007922195.1 of Podocnemis expansa. NCBI lineage: Eukaryota > Metazoa > Chordata > Testudines > Podocnemididae > Podocnemis > Podocnemis expansa. The sequence goes on along the minus strand of ML682017.1, from coordinate 1,157,321 downwards.
TTTTTATTTTGAAATTATTAATTTTTATATCACATACGATTTTCCAAGGATGCATATTGCCTTCCATCTCAATTTATTTAGTTCACTTTTTAAAAGGAAATCTGAGACTTTTCCATATTTACTTTATGCTGCTTGAGAGCTTGTGGTTAATTTATGTTTCCTTGTTTTCTGCAATAATTTTTATTTAAGCTTTGCCATCTGAAGGCAGACTGTAAGGTAATTATATACCTCATCTGTATATTTACATACAGTTATTACATGCCTCATCTTTTTAGTTCCCCATATTCTTCACTGTGTTCTTCTAGTCACCATTCTGAATTCCAGAGAATTCTTCTCCTTCCTTTTGAGTCCCATATATTACAAGAATAGTTTAAAAAATAAACAAGAAATCACTTTATTTAAAATACATGTGTCTCCAATCATTCTTCTCATGTCTTACACTAGCATCACAAGCTAAAAGTCACAGAAGAGAGTTCTTGGAAGATCTGGATTTTATTTCAGCTATGACTTCTTTCCGCACCTTCAATTTTGCTCATGACAGCATCTTTCTAGTGGAAATGGGAAACCTTGGCATCTTCCCCAGTGCAGCATCAGAAGTCAGGACTCCACATATCCTGTCCACTGAAATATCACTGAGATAATACAGATCCAACCTTTTGCACAAACCAAAGTGGGTTCCCTTTTCTTTATTTTGTCAGGTAATTCATAAGTCCTGATATTTCCCCCCTCTGATCTAAGTTTTCAGTAGCATCCATTTTCTCAGCTCTAGTTGCTTAACATGGTGGTTGAGGGAGGAAGTCAGATCTGAATCTTCACTAGTTCAATGTTCCACTGTGGTCAGCCTCTCCACCACCAACTCTACTGCCTTTTATTTGTACAGCAGTTAATGCAATCTGAATGTCTGATGTTATTGTTTTGAACTCTTAAGAGTTCCTTTTATATTTGCAGATTGCACTGTTCCTTCTTTGTCTTGGCAGCTTTCTGTGCTATCTTGTCTTAGTTCTTCCTCTTTCAGCAGTGATCCTCCATTTATCATGCTAAGATATTGTTTATTTTGTACGTATGAGTTATTCTTACGATAAGCAAGCTAAACAGCTGTCTAGAGCAGCAGATTTGGCACAGCTACCCCTCTATCATGATGGAAGGGTGTTCTGGTCAAATGTGTGTGGCATTGGGACCCCATGTACCAGGTCACAACGTCAGTCACCTAACTTTGAAGGATGGGCAAGCTGGGCTAAATCTACCATCTCAGACTAATGAGGTGAGAGATGGCACACTGAAGTTGTGTCTAGAGTAGCAGATAGATGGTCTTTGACAAATAGACGCTGCTCAAGACTAACAATTGGAGAACCTGAATTCAGTGGGCTGTAAAGGACAAGAAAACCAACAGAGGTGGATGTCCCAGACACCCACTGAATGTGAAGCTGTTATGCATCCATTCCCAAGAGATGACACATTCCACTGAATTTATGAAGATACTGTTTTAGTGCCACTAAAGCTGTGTTTCTTGCTTCAAATGGAAGCCCACTTACCAAGCATCCAAGCTATCAGTAGCTGTCACAAACAATTAGAACATAGCCACAGTAACTAAAATGTTACCAGAGCTACTGAGGATATTTCAGCATCAGCATCTCAAAATCCTAGCTGTATTCATCAAAGCCTGAACTCTTATGTAAACCAAATTTGGATGTAACATCACCTCCTCTGATCATCTCTAACAGCAACTCTGAACATGTACGTGTGTGTTTACAAACAAATATTGCAACAGTGTGCACGTGTATATGCATATTACAAAGAAACCTAATACTAATGAGATTAAGATAAGATAATGATTTAAAGTACCTGGAGTATAAAAAAATAGGTGTAGATGGCTTGCACTAATGTAGCATCTAACATGTGAAGTTCCGTGACTGTTTTGCAGAAAATGAAGGCTCATACTATTATCTCTGTTTTATAGATGAAATAACCAACAGAAGTAAAATAATTTGCCCAATACCAAAAAGTCAAAAGAAGTGCTAAATAAACAGCTCAGAAGTCCAAGGCTTGCAGTCCTTGCACTTACCACATGGCAAAGATTATTCTAGCGCTCTTGATTAGGGCATCAAACATACTGAGATACTATTCATCAGGTGTGAACCCAATAAAGTAACTTAAAAAATTAATATTACTTTTCATTTTCTACCTCAAAACAGTCTGACATACTACATGTGGAGTGGCCAAACTGTGGCTCCTGAGCTATAGGTGGCCCAGTCTTTTACACTTAAAGTGTGGCTTGCTGAGTCCTTTGTGCTCCCCATTCTCCACCTACCAGACTGGGGTGGGGAGCTTGGAGCTTCTGCCATAAGACAGGGTGATGGGGCTAGAGGATTCTGTCCAGGAGGAAGGAGGGTCTTGCGGGGAGTCAGTAGATCTGACTACTCTGCTCTATACCGTACAATTCTGACTAGGAAAAAACATAGTGGGAGTGGTGTGCAAAAAAAGCAAAAATCACACTTGCTTTTAGAGTAACCTGACAGATCAATATTCAGGGGCTTCAAGTCAAAAAGTCCTTTTAAACCTGGACTCATTTGTGAGCATGACTATTATCATGCCAGAAAAGTCTTGGAAAAAAACATTAATTGATCTTCTATTTTGAAGCATTACAGACTCTCACGAAGCAAGACGAGGGACAAGTGAAACTCTGAGATTAGAGGCTCATAACCTGGAGCTGGATAAGTTAACTCAATAGTTTTTCAGTGAGCTGGATGATTTTTCCAAGTTTTTCCATCACCACATGTGATATTGATTCATGTTCTGTTGCCTTTGGCAAGAAACACCTGTATAAGCTCAACCTGCTGAAAATAGCTGACTGCCCAGGCCAAATCAGGTTTCAGTGAGCTAATACAGCTATTTGTAAAACTCAAACACACATGGAAAGCATTGGTTCAATCTTTAGGTAATCTTCTTCTGCATGAAGATAGATCCAAGTGAATTTATTTTCAGCTTGACACAAAGAGTTTACATTTTTGCACTTTTCAGGGATTTAGGATCCCATTTTGTACTGAAAAAGTATCCATTTAGCAAACAAAAAAAATCTGGTTTGTATTGTGACTGCAAATTAAAAACAGCCAAGGTCCTTTCTTCTTTAAAATACAAATTTCTATTATAGAATGGAGGAACATTTAAGTTTTGTTTTCCTCCCTGCTCACTGAAGTTTCAGCTACACTTGTCCAATGTCAATAAAGAGTTACAGGTTTGATTTTGAAGTCCACATATTCTAGTGGGTGATCTGCTTGGTCAAGCACTAGAGATACAAAGAGTATTTACAGATCATCATAATCACTTTTCCTGAGTAAACAAGCTTCAAATTAATTTGGTTCATGGATTTAACTTCTCCAAGGTATTTTTTTAATTCATTCCAGAAAACCCCCATAGTAAGCCTAGAGAATGCTTAAAAAAAAAAAAAAAAAAAAAAAACCAACCACTTTAGGAGTCTACTTTAGTATTATACAGATAGCTATGCAGTGCAAAGATAAACAATGAAGCTCACAGTGACATGGACCATTAAAATTCCTCCTGTCATATAGGAATGAAGTGGGTTTGTGTTGAATGATTTTTGCTGTTTGTTCGGAGAATTTTTTTTACAAGAAATTCAATGTTATTCAGCATGTTGGGTGTGAAGTGACCTGCAGTAAAGCAGAAATGTTAAGAGCATGAGAAAAATTACTATAGATTTTTGGTGTTTTTTTCTTTATGCAGCTCCCAGTCACCTGTAACATAACATAATGATCTGATGACAACAAAGGAGTATAAATGCATGTGGCACCTATGAGGGAAGTTATAGTTATCTACAATAATTAGAGAACAGATTTATAAAAAGAAGCATTAAAGAAGGACTGTCATAGTAGGAGAAGTAACTGCCTATAAAAGACGAAGAAACCTATACTGTGGAACTAGTCGCTATGGCTATGTCCACACGTACATGGTTAAATCGATTTTACTTATATCGATTTAATAAAATTGATAAAAGTCATTAAATCAACATAAGTTAAATCGATTTAACAGGTCCACACCAAAAAAACCCAAATCAAAATAGCATGTCCAGACACAGGACTTGCTATTTCGATTCAGGAGAGGGGCATCATGGGAGGTGTGGCAACATGGCCCCCTTACTGGGTGATGCCCCCATCCAATATATAGAAAAAGGAAAGCACCTGGGAAGGAGAAGGGCAAAAAGTGTTAAATCGATTTAACACATGTCCACATTGTTATTTCAAAATAACAATTTTGATTTAACTATCATATCAATATAATACTAGGTTTTATTATATTGATATAACTTTCCTTATATTGAAATGAGGGAGCTCCTTATTTCAAAATAAGGGAACGTCATGTGGACCTACCATTTTTTAAATCAAAATAACCAGCGTTATTTTGATTTAAACAATGTGTGTGGATATGCCCTATAATACAACATGATGTGTAAGAGGTGACAATATCATCATGCTGAAATAGTTAACTGTAAGCACCCATTTTCACCAAAAACACTTCAAAAGAGACTTTACAAAAGGACTTTTGAATCACTCGTTTGACAAAGTCTGCATTAAAGGCAAGATGAAAAGTGATAATTTAAGCTTAACATTCTTCCAAATAGGAAACATAATGGTAAAGTGTAAAAGCTTTTTAAAAACTAACTTATTTATAGAAATGTTTACCTCTATTTTGCAGCTTTTCTGCATGTTATAGCTTTATGTTTAATATTTTTATTTATAGTATGGATTAGAAACCTCAATATTTAAGCAGCTAAATAAGAGGGAATGGTTAAAATGGTTGATATATTTACTTAAGTAGGTTCCTATGGTTTTTGTTTTTTTGCCAAAATAACCTGGGTTAGAACACACTTCCTGTGAATATAGTTGACAAACCGTGTAACTGTGTTTAATAAATTATGCCTGAATATTTCCACCAAAGTGCACAGAGAACCATTATTCATATCTACAATGATAGTTTCCAGAAAATACCACTGCTGATGCCTACAAGACATCAAACTGAAATAAACAGTCAGTCTAAAGGTGCTCCTGAGTTAAAAAATAGAAAGAAACATGGCTTTCTCTCTTGCCACCCTAATCATTCATTTTAAACTAGATTCTGAAATACAGGAGATGAACAAGTTTTATAGGCTACACATATGGAGTTTTTAAATATTTAAGTACCTGACGATGAATGAAAACAACTGAGCCTAAGAGTCTCCAAGTGCCACCCTGCCGATCTACGTGAAGCATGCGAAGTATCTGGAGAAACCGGATTCCCCTGAAAGAAAAATGTGATATGAAATAAAAAACGTAACTACATATATTGATATAAACCATTTTTTGATCTGCATATTACCTTCTGAATGTATTTGCATACTGTAATAAAGCACATGTGCCTGATCAGGCTTCAGGAGTTGAGCAACTTTTGTTCCCAGAGATGTGCTTAAGAATTAAGGCTACTCAGTGCCTTAAACGCTTGGGCCCATAATTTTGATACTGTATACAACTCTACATTTAAATGTGTTGTGTAATAGTACACCAAATAGTTAAATAAATTGTACAAGTATTTGTTCAAACTCATAAGCACTTTACATTTTTACTTATTTGTGACCTTCAAATGTTTGCTTTCTGAGAACATTTAGTACCAGAAGTTTACTAGCATGAACACTGGCAAAAGAAAAACTTCAAACTCTTGTATTTTTCAGCAGCAAAACCTGAATTCAACATTGAACAGTAAAAGTCACAATTCTTGCTTTTTGTGTGTTTAGTTAGAGCAGTCACCCAGTCAGTGAACGGAAACAATACAATGCAACTTAACTAACCAACCAGAGCATTAATTTTGAACTGGGAACTTTTGAAAGTCAAGTGATCTGTAGAACAAAAATTGTTGAAGACATGGATGAATGGTTTTAAATAAACAATTCAAAATAAAATACTTCTTAGTAGGTTTTTCTTTTTTTTTTTTTTTTTAACCATGACCTTTTCACCCCCACCCCACCCCCACCCCCACCACACACACACACTCACACATACTCTTAGGAATTATTTTTTTTAAATGTAGCCATTTTTTGAATCTGCTTGCCATGCTTTTAGAGTAAAGCTTTCTTGTGCCACATTAATAGGCAGGAATCGTAGTAAGTTTTCCATAGTGATTTCCAGCAATCTCTATTACTAATCAAAGAGAGACACTGAATTTTGCCTTTAGAGAAATCTAACCTCTCCATTTAGAGCTCACTTTTTTCTAAGCTTCCCCAAAAGTCAAAGTTACTAGAGAATTATACTTTTTTACCCAGCATACAATACTAAGGACTGGATCATGTCACTATGAAGACTGAATGGAACATACATAAATGGCATTTCATTATTCATTGATACGCTATTGATTCTATACAGCTGTTTTACATTTCAGAAATTTAACTACACTCATGTAATTGTTTAAATAAGGACTTAAAAAAGGGAGTGCTCATTATACGTGGTATGCCAACACAACTCCCTAACAGGGAGAAAGGAAAGAACCCATAGAATACAAATTTTTAGATGCTCCCTCAGTTTCTTTAAAATTTAACACCTGAGAGCAAGTAGACATTATGAGATTTCTTTGTTTAGCTATCTTAGCTGTATCTGAGATGCTTACTACCAGTGTCAAAGTGCAGATATGAACACTTGATCAGTGGCATATTACCAAAACCAAAGTTTGTGAAATATCAAATAAAAAACTCAGAGACCTAGTTTCTCAGTAAATGCACTAGCGCTGCAAAGATAGAAGTGACACTGGTAGCAAAGGAGACTGTTTTCCCACGGTGTATAGCAAGGGTGACCAAACTGTGGTTCATGAGCTGCATGGCTCGTTTACAGTTACACTGGAGCTCTTCCACATTCCCTCCACCCCATTCTCCATCTACCAGACTTGGATGGGGAGCACAGAGCTTCTGCCCCACAGCAAGGGTGGTGGGGCTAGAACAGAGGTCTTTGAAGTGTGGGGTGCACCCACCCATGGAAGGGTGTGAATGAACATTGTGGGAGGTGCCAGTGTCACCACCACCTCGAGGGTTCCAGAGGGGAAGCCCCCACCATCCTGGATCTCCCAGCTCAGAAGGCCTGCCACCGCCTCCAACCCTGACTGTGGCCTTGCTCCCAACCCAAGCTTCTTGGTGGGAATAAAAGTAAGAGACTGTAGGTTAAAAAGTTTGGGGACCACTGCACTAGAGATTTCTGCCCAGTGGGGAGAGGCAGTCCCGAGTGGTAGGGTAAATTTGGCCAACCCTGATCTCTACAAAAGTCTGAAGACTACGACTATCAAAGTGCTGCAAACTTTGCAGTTGTGAATTCTGCAGAAGTTCCAAACTTGTCAGTTGCCACCATGACAGAAGTGGCCTTTCATCTTTGATGGGCCAGAAAATTGCACTCTTGTCTGTTAGGAGGCAACGTAACCAGAGTGATCCACATCTGTGTATTTTTAGACTATTAGACTTCATTATACTTGGGTCTGAATGCAAACACCATAAAGTTGATGCAGATTACTGCAAAAGCAACGAAGCCCAAGGCAAACATATGGGAGCTGCGCTTTGTGAAATCCAACACTACCATTCACTTCAGAACAGACTGCAACATCCTGTCCCTAATCTAAAATGACCTTAACAGACTGGGACGACTGTAATGTAGACTCCACACAGGGACAATGCCATTAAAGGTTTAGGCTCTCTGGCACTGAGCACTGAATATCCTAAGGTGCTGGATCTTAGCTATAAAATTCCTCTCTAAAAGAGATCAGATGGAGCCCATGGTCAGCTGAATTCTGATCTAAATATAAGGTGCACCTTTCCAATAAAGTCTTTCCCCAGCATTATGCTCATACCTAAATTAAACAAAACTTAACATATACATTAACCTGTGGGAACAAAAAGTAAACATTTGTTTTGGATGTTTGTGTCTTCATAACCCTATAAATTCTATTATGCGAAAGGTTGGTGCATTATAAATACCTTAGGCAGACACTAAAGGGAGTTGTATATAATCTGGGCCATACCTGCAAAGTGCTGACTTCCTCAGTTCCAATGACTTAAATGGGAAAAGAGTATTTAGTGTATTACAGGAGGTGCAGCACCCCTCTGCTGGAACAGACAGAGCGTAAATGCATCTCTGCCAGTTCTTTTTGCTCCTTTCTGGTATTTACTCAGTTTACATTCCAAAACAAGGTTCTACTACTTGGGGCAAGCTGAACAAACACTGCATAAATCAAATGTGGCTACTTCATGCCAAGTACGTTTTACCTCTGCCAGATAAAGTGCAATTGTGCTTGGATGGATTTAAACGAAGTAATTACACATACTCCAAAAAAGTACCACGTGAATTAAGTGCTGTCTGAATTACTTCTTAAACAAACCAAACCAATGCGCCATGATATACTCCCTGCCCCCAGAAAGTTCTGGACATTTTGTATGGGACATTTTGTTTCTTTAGTGGTGTTCTCTCTGCTTGCCCATTCACTCCCACTCAGTATGCTTTGCCTCAAAACTGCCTTTCCCAAACAGACACTGAGGCACAATGGTACACTGAGTCCTGCATAGTACATTTACCTTGACATTTTGATAATCGTTTTTGGCAATAATTATAAATAGGTTTAGAGATGCAGACTACTATGATTATTTAATAAGTTACAGAAACTAAAAAAAACACATACCTTATTGCAGATGTGGCAAACACCTGCCCATTTGATCCTACGCTCAGAACAATAATTGAGGCTATCACAACAATAAGATCTGTTAAAAAATATAAAAACATTGAATATTAGAGTTACGCACTTGAAGAGTTGTTTAACATCAGATGAGAAAAGCAAACAGAAACCAAATGACTTTAGTTGAGCTTTGATGGAACAGTGTGTTAAAACAGTGGAGTTTCACATCTGGGAAACAATGATTATGAAATCTGGTTTAGGCCAAGTGAAAGGTTTAGTAATCATATCCTAACTCCCCCTTATTTCCACTTAAGAAAATAAACCTCCTTCCACACCTCCAGATACTAAAAGAACATTTTTAAGGTCAGAACTCAAGCACTCAAAAGTTAGGAAATTGCAGAATTAATGTTGTCCGTTGTATCTTAATTTGATTCCGTTGCTCTGTATGAGTTATGAAACAGTCTTTAATTCAATAATTACACTCTACTTTTTCCCCAGGACCTCCACCTCCTTCAGCATGGATGAAACTCAATGAGCAGCTGTCCCATATTTTGTTTTCTTACTGTTATTCAGCATGCTGCCCATGCCTTCCTCACTGCACACTACTTAAACCCTGCTCTGGAGGCAGAATAATTATTATTTCCATGTGATCTTTACTACTGTGCTCACCATTATAGTTTTAGAACACTTCACAAAAATTAAATTTATTTCCAGAACATACCTGTGAGATGCAGGGGTATTGTTTTCTCCATTTAGTAGATAGGCAACTGAGGTACAAGGGGTATGTCTACACAGGAGTCTTAGGTCGACTTAAGGAAGGTTGCATCAGTAGGAGTGTTGCCAGCAGATTAAGGGACATGATTATTCCCCCCTATTCAGTGCTAGTGAGTCCACAGCTGGAATACTGTGTCCAGTTTTGGGCTCCAAACTACAGAAAGGATGTTAAATTAGAAAGACTCCAGCAGAGAGCAATGAAAATGATTAGGGAGTTGGGGCACATGACTTACAAGGAGAGACTGAAGGAACTAGGCTTATTTAGTCTGCAAAAGAGAAAACTGGGGGGCGGGGAGATTTGATAGCAACCTTCAACTACTTGAAGGGGTGCTCCAAAAAAGGAAGTTGCTAGGCTGCCCTCAGTAGTAACAGAGGACAGAACAAGGAGCAATGGTTTCAAGCTGCAGTTGGGTCAGTCAAGGTTGGATATTAGGAAAAGCTTTCTCACTTGGACGGTGATGACACATTGGAAAGGGTTGCCTAGGGAGGTGGTGGAATCTCCATCTTTGGAAACATTTAAGGCCCAATTAGACAAAATCCTGGCTGGGGTGATTTAGAGGGAGCAGTCCTGCTTTTAGCATGGGGTTGGACTAGATGACCTCGTGATGTCCCTTCCAACCCCATGATTCTAAAGTTAAGTTGACCTATAGTAGGCTACAGAATCCTGCCACCACACTGGGCTTTTATTAAGTTGACTTATGTGTTTCCTTAAGTCAGCTAAATAACACTACCTTTTAAGGTTGACTTAATGCTTAAGGCAACCTTATGAAGTCAACGTAAGCCAATGTAGTTGGGGAAAGCCCTTAAGTCAACCTAACTGGCTTCCAGGCCCCTTCCCAGAGTTCCTGGCCACCAGGGACAGCTACCCACAGTGAGCCACTCCTTTGTCAACCTAGCACCTGCCAGTGTGGCCACAGACAGTCAACAGGAGTTTTCAATGTGGACTCTCTAAGATGACTTAACAAGGTCGACTTTAAGCTGACTTACAATCAACCTTGTTAGGTTGACCTAACAGAGCTCCAGTGTAGACATACCCAAAGAGATTAAGGTAGCAAGTATATACTTATTTTGAACAGCTTCCCCTTTGGTTTCAATTGCAGTTATGAGTTCATATCACTTTTGCAAACCAGAGCCATTGTTCTCAAAGCAAGTACCCAGAAACTGAGAAATGCACAAAGTAATGAACACAGATAAAAAGTTTGCTTTAAGTGATTTGTCCCATATAACATGAAATACACGTAGCACAGGCAAGGAAAGCAGGAATTCTCCATGGCAGCATTCAGCTGTCTTTAGCATGGGACCATTCTTTCTCTTCCTTCAGACCTCTGCCTCATTCACTATATGCCTTCCAACTTCTGCAACCAAGTAAACCAAGAGTCCTGCAGATAGTCTCCTTCACTACACATCCCTGTTTTATCATCAGTGCAGGTTCCTCCCACACATTTCCAGATTCTTTGGGGGACAACACTGGTTGTCAATGTCTGGTCTATGTTTGGGCCCCAATTCAGCTCATAGAGCTTATCCCACAGGATCCTAGTCAGCCTCTAGAAGGAGTTCCTGGAGTTTTTCTGGACAGGTTGGCGCTTTTTTTTGTGTCCCGAGCATCCCCTTATGGGAGACAGAAAGGGCCTGCTCTATATCCACAACCATATCTATGCCTACTGTCTTCAGGCCCTGCAGTGACTGCTTTTCAGTTCAGGTAGTCACACATGGCACGTGCCTTCCTCCACCACCTCCAATAGGATGGGGAAGTAATAAGCCCTCTTTGAGCCATCAGTCTGTCATTGGGACCTGGAAACTAGTGTCAGTGACCAAGTCCATAGCAGCCACTGAGGAGGAAGCCCTCCTTGCAGAACCTTTGCTACACAACCCCATGTCCTCATACAGTTGGTGGAGTCCTCCTTGATACACTGGAACTTAACACCAGACTCAGACTCTGGACTAAGATCAGAGGGATCGGGTGTATCAATCCACTGTACAGGCTGCCCACCCTCTCTATCCCCTGCTACATGCTTCAGAAAATGAAGGCAGCCTTGCCTCACACTTCTCTTCTTTTCCTCAAGTGGGTCCTGCAGAAGAGTGCTCCCTGCCCACTGCTCATTCTCTGCCATTGTTCATCAGGCCCCTGCCCCATGAGCTTTCATGACAAAAGACCCAGCTACATAACATCCAGCCTGTCCATCGTATAGCATATTTCGTGAACCTCTCTCTATGTTCATGCTCCTCAACATCCATTTCCTCATCATCATACCCCACCCTGAGTGTAAGTGGCTGGACCTCCTGCTACCAGCAGAAGGGAGAAAGTCCTAGTGAGCCAGTCTGTACTCCCCCTTGTGAACTTTCAGTATGGCTGGCATGGTTCATGGAGTCTCCTAACATTTGTCCATTCTGTGGTGAAAGACACCATGGTATATGCTTATCCACAGTACACAAAGTTGCAGCGTTCTTGCAGCTCTTCCACAACCTTTTTGTGTGGTTCTGGCTGCAATTTCCACCTCCTTTGTTCATTCATGTTCATTACATCCACTGCCTCAAAAAAAAAAAAAAAAAAAATCACAAGATCTCCTCATCAACCTCCTCCTGGCATGGCCAAGCTGGTCATCCATATATCCAAGAGGAGGAAATCAGATGGGGAGGTGCTCTGCAACCATGGAGTCCATTACCATTCTCTACTAGAATTAAGCATCCAGCCAGAGTTTTTCTGAGTGATGACCACTGGCTGCTTTGACTCCCTTGTGGACAGTGGATGCTGTTTAGGGTTTTCAGTTCGGCATCCCCCCTGGATCCCTGTGACACTCTGTACTTCAAAGCAGCATCCTATTATCTGCACATTAACTACTGTCACATAATTATGACATGTCATACAAAATATGCTTTATGAGGTATCATTTTAAAAATATCCTGTTCCATTATATGTGCTATCATTGCATGTGAAGATAATGAGTTTTGCTATGTGCATGCTACCGAAACATGTTTTGAGGTTGGGATCACCCACAACCAGCCTTTCAGGTATAACAATGGAGTAGCCAGATAGTGTTAATGGCTCACCAACACTTAACAAGGTAAGAATCCATTATCTCAGAAACTGAGTACAGTGAAGACTTTTCAGAGAGAAGTCGTAGACAATAGACTATTTGGCCCCAGTTCTTGTGTCATGAGTAATAAACACTTCCTTATTTACTTTCTCTATACCAGTCATGATTTTATAGAACTCTATTAAATACCCCCTTAGTTGTCCAGTCATCTGGTACAGAAGTTGATTTTAATGATAGCTTACATACCACAGTAAGTAGTTCTGTATCTTCACATTTGAGTTCCTTCAGAACTCTTGGGTGGATACCATCTAGTCCTGATCACTTGTCACTGTTTAATCAATCATTTTGTCGGAGAACCTCCCCTAACGACACTTCCGTCTAGGGCAGTTCCTCAGATTTTTCACCTAAAAACAAAACGGCTCAGGTTTGGGAATCTCCTTCACATCCTCAGCCATGAAGAGTGATGCAAAGAATTGATTTAGTTTCTCCACAATAGCTTAATCTTCCTTCAGTGCTTCTTTAGTCTCTCAATAGGCCAGTGGCCTTACTGGTTGCCTTTTGGGTTTCCTGCTCCTGATGCACTTAAAACTTCTTTCCGTTACTTTTTGAGACTTTGGTTAGCTGTTCTTCAAATTCTTTTTTGGAATGCCTAATTATATTTTTATACTTCATTTGCCAGAGTTATGCTCTTTTCTATTTTCCTCAATAGGATTTAACCTCCACTTTTTAAAAGATGCCTTTTTGCATCTGACTGTTTCTTTTACTTTGTTATTTAGTTGTGGTTGCACTTTTTGCTCATCTTATGTTTTTCATGTAACCCCCCTGGGGTTTTAAGGAGCATGGTTCCTTTAAATCTTTGCCCTGTGGGAGAGGGTTTGTGGAGCTGAGGAGGGGGAATGGAGCCAGATTCCCTGGGAAGGAGCAGAGGGAGAGGCCCTGCCTGAAGCCAGGGAAGACAGAGCGGCTGACCTGGGATGCCAGGCCAGCACTCACAGAAGGACACTGTACTGGGGAGAGTCGCCCAAGGACAGAGCGGGATCCAGTGACTGGCCATCTGGAGCTGTGGGGCCATGAGTACAGCACCTGGAACTCAGAGGGGAGGTTATAGTTAGTTAAGTGGGGAGGGTGTCGCTCTGGGTTCACAGAGAGCGGCAGAAGAGGCATCAGAGGGTTTTCTATTGCTGGGAAAGTGCTGGTGCCGAAGATGAGGAGTTGCTGGACTGAACGCTGAACTGGAGCTGTGCTGGGACTCCTGAACTCATGGTGCAGATACAGAGCTCATGTCTGCCTCCAGCCTGCTGCATTGTTGGGCCTCACAGGGCCCTGTGTTAGCTGTTACTCTGTTACTGCTGCCCCATCTCCCCTGTTGGCTTCCCCTTTGCACCTCTGTAAATAAACCTTCCCCATTCCCATAATCCCTGCGCTATCCCAGTGTGTGTGTGGTCACTCTGGGGGTTTGGAACAGGTGCTCCTGGGGCAAAGGGGCTCTCCTTGCTGTGTCCCTGCGCACACCCTTCTCTGGCCAGAGCCGTCTGCAAGGCAGACTCTATCTGGCCACACAGGTGTTATATTCATTTGAAGTATACATTTAAGTTTAGCTTCTATTATATTGTCTTTAAAAAGTTTCCATGCACCTTTCAGGGATTTCATTTTTGGCACTGTACTTTTTCATTTCTGTTTAACTAACTTCCTCATTTTTGTGTAGTTCCCCTTTCTGAAATTAAATGATACAGTGGTGGATTGCTTTGGTTGTGTTCTCCATTACAGGAGTGTTTAACAGTATTATGTTTGGTTACTATGACCAATGAGGTGGGATTTTCTCCCACAAAAACTCATGTGATAAATAAATTTGTTAGCCTTTACAAATGCCACCAGCTCCTTGTTTGTATTACCAAGTTCAGCTAATTCACCTCTTGGAGCAGACGCTGTGCTTGGCCTAGGACTAAATCAGGAATTGCCTCTCTTCTCTCTTGTGGGTTCCAGGACTAGCTGATCAAAGCAGCAGTCATTTAAGATATCAAGAAACTTTGTTTCTGTATCCTGTCCAGAGGTGACATTTAAGAAACCCACATGATTTTTATAATCTCTAATTTTCCTGAAGATTTCATAGTCACTATCACCATCCTGGTGAGGTGGTCAGCAGAATATTCCTAATGCTATATTCTTATTATTCATTCATGAAATTATCTATAGAGATTCTATGGCATAGGTTGGTTCATTGAAGATTTTTATTTCATTTGACTGTATGCTTTCTTTCACATATAGTGCCTCTCCCCAGCTATCATCATCTATTCTAGCCTCCTGATATATTTTGTACCCTGGCATTACTGTGTCCCATTGATTATCCTCTTTCTACCAAGTTTCTGTGATATATATTATATCAGTAGCAGTTTTGAGGACCAGGCCGAGGCTCAGACCCAGTCCCAACATCCAGCAGCCTGGAGATGCAGCTGTACAGAAAATCTTGCTTAGTTCCCTACATCTCTGGGCTTTAGTATGCCCTGTGACTTCATGAAAACTAAATTTTGGGAAATTTAACTGCAAGGCATTAGCAAATATCTACTGTACATGTGCAAACTGTTCTTTTCAAAGGTCCATAAAGCAGAGCCAAGATCTTGGTGGATTTGTAAAAGAATGGCAGATGATCTATCCAATCAGACAAAGCTCACTCTTATACCATATTTCAAGTCCTTGTTCCAAGGGACAGTAGTGCTAGAACTTATCAAAGGAAAGGGTACCCAAATATTTGCCTGAGAAAAAACCTATTCTTCTCAACCTCATTTTGGGAAAAGACTGACACATTTGGGGTGAAATTTTCTCCAAAACAGTATTTGTCTGAGGCAGACCACAATCATGTAAAATGGTTAAAGTTTAGCAACATTTTATGCAACTGAAAGTAGAGCATTATAATGGAACGTATTAGGCAACATGACCTTTTACATTTAACTAAACAAAAAAAGTCACCTAACTATTGCCTTACTTGGGTCTTGGAGACCCCTAGTTTAAAAAAACAAAAACAAAAACCATGGAATGCACTTAAAACTGATTTTTCTGTAGTAGTAAGCTATACAACTTAAATTTAAAAAAAAAAAATCCTAAATTGAAAATTATACTAAATAGTACTTATGTTGGGATCTAATCTAATCAACTCCATGATTATACATGCATTTTAAAATGTTATATGCTATGCCAGTCTTGAAGTCTAAGTGACCCCTGATTAGAAACTGAGAATAGAAAGCAACAACAACAACATCTGAGGCACAAACATGGAAAAAGGGCAGTAAATAGTCCATTATTTTGAACAAATGGAGCAAGTAAGTGACACATTCTCAACATATAATTTTACCTTTCACATATTTAGATGCATTTTTCTATCTCTAGAATACATGTTAGATCTTTTCTTGTTCTTAGATCCTGAACCAATACCTAGTATACTGAACACTTTCTCTGGAAGCTCAGCACAGACTAATGTTTTTTCCCTATGCCAGTGGTTTCATTGTTTCTGTTTCCAGGTCTCTGAAAAACTCCTCTCTCTTACTTAAAGATTATATCGTGTGCAATTCAACAAAATCCAAACAATATATGTATTCAGACATGAAATGTCCACAAAAACCACTGTCACCCAGCTTTTGCCTGTCCATTTTGTGGTGGATGAGGATACCCTCAGAAGCATCAATCCTTCCTTTTGTTTTGCTATAAAAATAAATGATGTCAAGTTTTGCTTCAATCCTGGATGTGGAAGCATCTGAATACATGGATGACAGCAGTATTGCTGCTTTCCCCTTCTTGAGTACAGAGTAACAAGGGTCATATTTTCCTGGAAACCAAACAAACAGGAGTGGATAGGGCTTTGCCAGTTGGGAAGGAACTGAGTAGGAATTTCAGGCTTGTTCCTTCTCATTGTGCCAACCAAAGTAAAGGTTTTTTGGACAGCAGATCCCTGGAAAGTCCAACAACAATGAAGAGAAATGGTCTGTTGTGATATTTCTCTGTTTCTTCTAAAACTTGTGCCAATTTGTAACCATGTTTCTTGCCAAAATTTCTTGCTACTGCTTCATTCTCCTCTTGGCCAATATGTGTGTCATCAGTTAAAATATAAGTAGTTGTAGTTACAGCAAGGCTGGAATTTAATGTCATACCTGCTGATTTTGAAGGCATATACTGCCTGAAAGGACAGCAGCCAAGAATCAGTGGTGACTCTCTCACAGTGAATCAAACACCTGAGCAGAGTACTGAACAAATAAATCTCATATCTCTGAAACAGTAGCTAACTCAGTAGCCTCACTTCAGTTTCTGTGTGCTTCTCTGCAGACATCCAGGACCCTTGTTATGGTTTGAGATTCATGGAGTGACAGTAACTCTGAATACCAGCCTGCGTGGTCATTTGATCATATCTCCTCTTATGTTTCTCTACTGTAGTTATAAAAAGCTGCTATAACATATGCAGTCTCAAGCAGGCATGAAGTTTGTCTCAACTACTGGCTGCCAAGTACTCCCAAACAACTCTGTCCTATTCTTATTAAAATACTGGAAAATAAGGTCTAGCATAGCTTGAGTCAAGAGGTAATTGCCAGCAGGAGCACAGGATATCCCTGATGCACTATATGGAGTACTTGGTCAATATGGAGCATGATCAGGATGTTTCTGGTGGGAAGATTTGCTGGCATCTTTCCCCATTTTTTACCTTTGTTTTTGAACAGGTGGAAGTCTGCAGACACATCCTGATTTTCCCGCACAGAAGGATCACTGGAGTCACATTCCTTAGTGATTTTGTGTTTCACTGCTTCTACGCAACTGCAGGATCCTGAGTCAGAGTCAGCACCAGTGGACATCAGTGGTGTCAATCATCCATTCCTGTTGTGAGCAGCCTTAGGAGATCTCCTTGAGACATGGCTTTTCTTGCAATCATGTCTCACTCACAGAAGAAATGCACAGTCAATGAAGCTTTCAAATGAAGCCCACTGCCATTGAGGGTAACAGGGCAAGAGAAGTTAAACTGAAACTGACTGTCAACAGCAAATCTTTCCCTCCAACAATAGCAAGCCCTTTCCCTATCTACAGCATCTGTCAAGCAAGAGCTTGACAGGAAAAAATATTGACAATTGTGGTTTCCCCAAAAGGTCTTCCTAGCATGTTAATTTCACAGCCTCATTTTCAAAGAAATTCAATTTGCTAGATAACTGTGAGCATACATGAGGCAAATTTTATTTGGGATCTAGATCCCTAAGGTCTTGTTGGTGCACATTTTTGAAAAACAAAGCCATGATATTATGATAAAATAATATTAAAGATTCATATAGTCATGGCTGCTGCCTCAAAGTAAATTCTACATATCTTATTTATCCACCCCTACCACACCCCATCTATTTAATCTATCTTTACCATAACCCACCCCACCTATTTATCTATTTATCTGTCTGTCATCTGCATAATTAATTTGGGGTCTAACCGATGCCAGAACTTTGATTTTTCTTCCTCTCTCCTTTTTTTTTTTTTGTACCGAACTGAAACCTCAAGAGGCATACAACCAGAGGCTGATGCTAGAAGATTCCTTTCATTCTAGTTTGAGAATACTTAAACAAAAAGGTGGCAGTGGCTTGACTATTTTATATGTGGTTAGAAATCCCCAAAGGTTTCAGAAGTGTAATACTTTCATTTTCCTCACAGACTAACACAGAGTTCTAACTGAACCCATTACCTTTTTAGTGACTTTTTTTTTTTGGTTAGAAAAAACCCACCATCCACAATGGCTAGGATAAAACAACCAGTAATGAAAGATGGATTCATCCCAGTTTGATAATACTTAATATATGAAGAGGCACTGATTTGACATGAATCATTTCGCTTATATTTGTGTGTGTGTTGTGATCAGATAGATCCCAAAACATTAAGAGGATAAGTGGTGCTATTGGACCTGCCTGGAATTTCTATACCTTTACTAATCTATTCTTATCTATCTATGTATACTATATAAATGTATACCTCCTATGAAGATGGTATGGTGCTTTATAAATGATTCATCAGTATTTTTATTACATGCACGCATGCACACACACAACCTATAAGTGAAGAGATGATAGCAATTTAATAAATCACAGAAATACATGATTAACTTATTTATCTTACTGCTTTGACAATCCTACCTTCTAATTTATACTCCCTGGGGCTTAGCCTACCATTTCTAATCCTTCAACAGCTTCAAACAGGTGCTATTCATATCTAAAAACCAACCTGCTATCCAAATATTTCTTTTTTATTCACATGTAACAGACAGAGCATACAGTAATACCTACAATCAAGATTGCTGAAAAAACATTTGATTTCTAATTTTCTCATATTTGGGATACAACTTTTGATATCTGATGATTTTGAACAAAAACTGATCTATTTTCAAATATCAAGAACAAAAACAAATCCATTTTAATAAAATCCAAATTGTTTAGCAGCTGTAATAGATTCTATGAAGTTTATCATGTGGAGATAGCTCTTAGGCTGGACACATGTTTTTAAGTGGTCCAGTGAAAATCTGTCTGTAAGAGCAATAAAATAAACAGTCTACATACATGCTTTGAGTCTTGACTTAACATGTGCTTCTGCTAACAGTCCCTCAATGTTTTATTGGCACTTAACTGGTAGGCTTATGCAAGTTGACTGAAATTTCACTTTTAATGTGCAGGTGCTCTTTCCTCATTCCCTAATCAAGTTTGAAGGTGCATGTGAATATATTCCATACAGGCCTACTGCTAAGGCAGACAGTATGGCATAATAATGCACACACAACACTCTTGAACAGATACCTACATAAATATTTATTTCAAGACATAAGCACCCAAGACCACAGTGAATGAATATCATTTACAGAATTCATCTGCAAAGGCACTTCTGTGATGCCAATAAAAGGGTGAGGCGTGACCTTGCAATTGCTCACTTTATCTTTTCCTCTGCCCATTATCTGTCTTTCACAAAAAGCTTAATTATAAATACTCAGGGTGGAATATTCCAAAGTGTTGAGTGTTAACCTAACTATGGCCCCGCTGAAGTCAATGAAAACTCATATCCATCTTTCTTAACAGTTGTACATGCACCTTTTACCAGTAGCTGAGCACCTCATTATTTTCTATGCATTTATCCTCAGTTCCTCATGAGTCAGGGAACTTCTATTTTCTGATTTTGGGGATGGAAAAGTGACACACAAAAGACATTAATGATTTGCCCAAGGTGATGCTGGATGTCAGTTGTGGAGCAAGGGATTCAAGACCTAAGCCTCAAGATTGTTCCCCAACCACTAGACCATCCTCACCCTCTTACTTTCTATCATCTCTCCCTGGTTAGGTGACCCTCTGGCTTCAGAAAATTCCCTCTCAAGAAATAAAAATTCAGGTATTCCAATGCAAAGAAAGAAACTATTTATTGTACTTTTAAGTTTTATCTAACATAACATCACAAATAGTCTCCTACCACCCTTACATTTTCTTTGCAGAATTTTTCCTTTCTTCCCCCACGTCCTCTCACTTAAGCATTACCTTCATTTTTAAACTGCCCTGTTATTCTCACTCATCCTCTGTTCCTTTTGGCTCACTCAACTCAACACTCAACTTCTTCCTCCCCACCCCCCAACTTTTGTTCTTTCAAAGATGCTTCTTCATTAGCATATATTACCATATTACATCCAGTAACCTCAAAAACAAGGAAAAGAAATGCTTTGGCAGAACTAAAGTAGAGAGACAGAAAGAGGGAAACAAAGGAGGGGAAAGAGTAGCAACAGAAGGGATCAGCCAATTTTAACTCCCTTCTATATGCACCACTGAATTCAGAAACAGTAAGCAGGTTTAGGAAATGTTATTCATAGCCATGCCTATAAAAGTCCCTTCTCTTTCACAACATCAAAATCCTCACATCTATAGCAAACCAACAGCAGGAAAAAACAAAAGTAACTAAGGTTATGTATACACAGAAATTAAACACCTGTGGGTGTCCATGTCAGCTAACTCAGTCTCACATTGCCAAAAGTCACTGTGTAGTCCTTTGACCTTGGGCTTTGAGAACCTCTAGCCTTGTGTGGCTCAGGAGCTCAAGCTCTAGCCCACGGTTGAACATCTACACGGCAACTTATAGCCCCACAACTCAAGATCCGCAAGTCAATCAGCTAACCCAGGATAACCACAGCAAAGCTGTTCGCCTTTTATTCCAGTGTAAATGTAATCCTGAGAGGATAGATTTTGAATAGCCACTTGTGCTGTACACTCACAGGGAACTTTCATATATTAATGTGATCAGAAGCTGTAACAATACCCTTTGATACCAAGATTTTTCAATAGATCTTTTAAAGAAAGCAAACAGGCAAATCCCAGCGACTTTCACAACAAAGCAAAATTAAAATAAATGAATAATCCTTTTTTTATGCTCCATTTGCATTTCCTCTTTGCTCATCCTAAGTTTCTTTCTGTTCTTTATATTTGCTTCTTGTTGCCTTCCATCAAACCAGCAGAAGTAGGCATGGGTTTTTCATCATTAACAAATGTATTTAACTTTGCCAGGCCTAGCAATATGACCAAAACACAGACATCCTTATACAGTGTGCAGCAATAATCACACTGCCAAATGTGTTTTACTGATGAGCTCTCATTCCCACAAGAATAAAACGGTATCTACACCTCTTTTCTACATGATCCCACATTCTTCATACTTACACATTCTGAAATATCCTAACAAAAATATGGCAACACTGTGCTCATAATTTACAACACTTAGCATTCAGTCATATTTACCAATGGAAGTTTCTTGTTTTAAATAGAATACTGGGAAAGTGATGGGGAGGAAAAATTGTTACACAGAGGGTTTTTTTTGTTTTGTTTTGTTTTATTTTGGGGGGTTTTTGTCATCCTCCCCCCCAATTTCTGGCTCATCATATGGCCTATGAAGTTCGATGAATCAGAGTTGGCTGTATATTTTATTTTCTGCAAAAGAAATTACACATTTTTCAAACAATTCTCACAGAACATTTTGGATATTTTATAAAATTTTGTTACAAAGCTAAATTTACCAGACATATTATGTCTGCAAATAATGAAGTGGTTCCTGCATTCCACAAGAGGTGATGCAACAAGCACAGCTAGATATTTAGTGCATTTAAACTTCTGTTTGTTTTGCATGCAGTGAAAATTCCTGTGACATTTGAAAACTATACATTCTTTCCCCCTTATTACTCATTATGCACATAAAACTTCACAGCAGACTACTTTGATTTGCTGAGTTTTCTACTGAAAAATTCAAGCAAACCATAGATGATGAAGAATACATTGTGGTCTCTGCCTATGAGGTTGAACTTACTCACTGCCCTCCACCTTCCCATAACCTGACAGAACAATGACCACAACATCTAGTGAGCTGAAACTCAGTTTCAAATTCCCCTGTATAAAAATAACCTATGAATGGGAACACAGGTCTCTTAACAACTAAAAAGTGCACTCTATATGGGTGCATCTACACTCACTTGTTATTTCAAATTAAGGAGCCCTCATTTGAAATAACCTACTCAATGCATGGAGGCATTTCATTAAGTTGAATTAAGCATTTCCTTAATTCAAAATAAGGAAGTGCTATTTCAAATTTAAAAAGCTTCCTTTTACTTCAAATCAATTCTTAATTTGAAATTATTAATTTGAAGTAACCGTATCTTCATCAGGGAGTAGGGTTACTTCGAATTAAATGGGCTTCCTGGCTGGGGACAAAGGGAGCCCCACCTGGTTCCCTGGCAGAAGCAAGCTGCACTTGGCTCCCTTTTGCTGGTTGCCCAGGAGAAGGGAGCCTCCAGAGCTCACCAGACAGGGGAGCCCTGAGAAACGGCCACCGATGCTCCCTGGATAGATGAGCCTCCAGCACTTCTGGGGAAAAGAGCCACTAGCACTCTCTTCCCCAGGGCTCCCCTGTCCCAGGAGCCACTAATGTCTGTCTTCCCTGTGGCTACCCAGACAGGAGAGCCCTGGAGGTCCCCTGTCCTGGGAGCACCAGAGAAGACAGCTGTCAGTGGACCCCAGATAGGGGTGTCCCCAGCTGGCAGGTCACCTTCCCTGCTGCTGGCAGGATCCCCTGTGAGGCGTCTCTTCCCCACCACCAGCAGGATCCCTGATGGGGTACCTTCCCCGCCAGCTGGTGTGGCACCTGGAATCAGCTCCTGCCTTGTCCATTTGCAAGTGGCCAGGGGCACACAGATTTGGTTCTTGTAAATGGCCAGGGCAACAGTCAGCTAGCAGGATTCCCAGGCTCTCTCTGCAGGCTCCAGAAACTGGCTGCCAGGCTCCACCACCTGTGGAGTGGGGCTGGAAGCCCCATATGGCCTCCAGCCCCTTGCCACAGGCTTCATGGGCTAGCAGCCAGCTGGGAGCCTGATCTGGCTTGTGCCACAGCCAGGCAGCTGGGAGCCTGATCAATTTCACAGGCTCCCAGTCTATGAAATTAACCAGGCTCCAAGCTGCTTGTGCTGACCTGCAAGCAACTCAGAGCCTAGTCACAGATTCCAAGCCTGTGATATTGACCAGCATCCAAGTTGCTTGGACCACAGTGCAAGCAGTTCAGAGCCAGATTGGGCTCCGAGCTGACTCATAGCTCCCGCTGCCTGCAGAAGGGGGTTGGAGACCAGATTGGGTATGCTGGCCAGCAGGGAAGGTACCTAGCAGGAGATCCTGCCAGCCTAGTACAGAAAGCGAACTGCCATTTGGGGACTCCCATATCCAGGGACTGCCAACGGCTGTCTTCCCTGGTGCTGCCCAGAAAGGGGAATCTCCAGGGCTCCCCTGAATGGGGAGCACTGGGGAAGACAGCCGCCAGCAACTTCCAGGACAAGGGAGCCACTAGAGCTCTATGGATAGGGGAGCCCCGGGAAAGAGAGCTCTGGACAACAGAGTCT
The DNA here is from genome assembly GCA_007922195.1 of Podocnemis expansa. Classification (NCBI taxonomy): domain Eukaryota; kingdom Metazoa; phylum Chordata; order Testudines; family Podocnemididae; genus Podocnemis; species Podocnemis expansa. Next base: position 1,133,921 of record ML682017.1, on the reverse strand, counting down.
CAGTAGCCAGCTTCTCTGGGACTCCTCTATGGAGGAGGAGGGCTCCCTGGACAGGGAAACGCCAGCCACTTCTCCAAGCCTCCCCTGTTTGAGGAGCCCCAGAGACTCCCTTTTCCCAGGGAACCTCAGCTCCATTCTTGCCAGTTTGAGTTAGAGAGTCTAACGCAGACTCTCTAACTTGAATTAATAAAGCCTACTTTAATTCAAACTAAGAGTTTAGTAAATACTCCCTAGTTTGAATTAATAATTTTGATTTAAAATCAAAGTAGCCATTTCAAATTAACCAAAATATCTAAGTGTAGACATAGCCTTTGGTACTGATAGACATTTTATACACATTTGTATCCTTCTAGCACCTAAAACTTTCAAGGTAGTATACAAAAAGAGATGAAAATACAGGCTTTTTCAAAGTATTTATAAACTAAATAAGAAAAACACATAAGACAAAACTGAATGTTTACAGTAAAGTTAGGTACAAATCCAGTTACCTTTTTCTGCTGTCCCCTTGCCCAACACCTGCCCTCACTCTTCGCAACTAGCTCTCTATTCCCTCTTCCTCTCCATCCAGCAGCTCCACTGGATTCTCCCTTCCATCCTGTTCACCCTATAGCATAGATTTAGGCACAACTGGAGAATCTGGGGCTAGGGAAGGAAGGGAAAACCCAGACAGAGTGATGACGACCAAGTTACTGAAAGTCTCAGAAAGCAGAGCCATTCTCCCCAGAGCCAGTACCTCATATAGACTCAGCCACACAGCCATCCATCCCCCCGCCCAACCCCCAACACACATACGGAGCTGCTCCCTCCCTTCCACCCCTTCAGAGACTGTGTGGTTTGGATTATCACTCCTCAGGTAGGGTTCCCTGTAGACAAGAGCCAACTGCAGGACATTATTCCTGCTTTTTTATAATACCACGACAATATAGAGACCCTTGAGTACTACACTCACTTATTATACACAATAAGACCATCTCTGCCTTAAAAGGTTTACAATGTAAATAGCAAAGAATCACAGGGAGGCACAGACAGCTTGTCCAAGGTCCCGCACAGATCAGTGCTACAACTTGGGTCCCCAATACGCTCATTGTTAATAACTTCATAGTTGCACTTTAAACTAACAGAAGAGTCTGAAAACAATATAAATCTTACCAATAATTGATATAGGCTTTCTGGCAAAACGCAGTCTTCCCTTAAAGCCAACGTATTTACTTCTGCAGCCAGCAGACCATAGCCGCACCAAATATTCAGCACCAAAAAACACCACCAGAACAATTTCCTGTTGGAATTAAAAGGAGAAAGGAGGTGATGACCATTGAATATTAACCCGCAATTTGTATTTTCCATTTCCCTCCTATAAATGTCAAGCCAGCTCCTGAAGACCAAAAAGCCAACACTAATGAGGGTTGTGTTTCACTTATTTTTAAAAATTGAGTATACTGCCAAGCAAACTACTTGTGGAGTAAGGAACCAGTCAGTATACATAAATTGTGTTTGAACAGAAAACTCGGAATTAAGGGTTAGTCTCCTAATCTCTCTAGACAACAACATAGCAGTGTGTTTTCAGGGGAGTCACAGTAAGGTTGTTCTGCTTAGTTATGCTCCTAAAAGTTGAAAATAGAGAAATGAAAAATGAAAAACAGATTTATTCTTACAATTAGCAAAAATATAATCTAAGAAACATACAGAATTTGAAGACAAGGAGAGGACTGCATGAACATAACAGAAGTTCAGACATTAACTTTTGCATATGCAGGAACATGCAATACATCAAAATATATCAGTAATAAAATCTTATTGCTAACCTATATTTACTCCACATTCAATGCAAATTCTGACACTAACTTCTAAGCAATTACTAAAATGCAGATTGTAGACCTTTTAGTTACAATAGAAAGATTTTTCTAAATATTTACAGAATTAGAAATTACATTTACTATATACGTGTCTGAGTTTCTAGGTGCAACTTCAGCTGCATCCAGTAACTCAAACACATATAATAAATGTAATTTCTAATTTTGTAAATATTTTTTAAAAAACTGTTTCTATTTTAAACTAAAATATGTCTATGATCTGCATTTTAGCACTTGCAAGATATTTAAAGATACACACATTTTTACTGAATATTGATAGTCTGTGCTGGTACTTGGTGCTCTGAATGACAAAGCAGAGATCAGAGCATTTCGAGACTAAGAATACAGGAGAGATTTTGGATAAAGTATGAACTGAACTAATACTCAACTTCCAACATAACCTGTGTTAAACACACAAAGTTAAGTTACTACACATCCCTTACTTCATGACTTCAGCTGGAGTGAAAAATGAAAGAGTCAAACACAAGACACCTTTCTGATGTTCTCCAGTTCTTTCCATCCTCATTAAAAAACACAAGGACCAGTAGAAATCTGATGAAAATGTACAGTACAATTTCGAGACAAAGAAGACTGGGGGATGTTATTCAAAACTGTGAAGTTGACCTGTAATTTTATTCAAGTCCCTCTATTCAAAAATATTATATGAAATCATATCCAGGACTTCCATAGAGAGCCAATTACTCCTTTTAAGTTTGGTACTCTTGAGTCTATATGTGAAGGTCTATGTTAGGAAAAAGCGATCAGTTCTTTAAGGAATGTGATTCTGAAACTTAAAGGAACTTGCAAAATTCTACCCAACTGGATCAAATTTTCATTTTTCAAATAAACCTAATAGCTAATGTTCATAGAAATTTGTTCTGAGACCTGAAAAAGGATCACTTAATTACAATCCCATCACGTACGTGCAAATATATAGATTTGCATGCAAAGCAATGCAAAAATGCAGAATCAGTTTGTGAACTTGAAATCTCTTTTGGAACCCTACATTGTACAGTTCTCCTGTCAAATCACTAGCAACTGATTACACACATTTACAGAAAGGAGACATGATCAGCCTCTCAGAGTATGGTCTGTTTTGTTTAATAGATTCACAGATTCAAAAGGTCAAAAGGCAATATTGTGATCATCCAATTTAACACCCTGTCTAACACAAGCCATAGAATTTCCCAAAAATAATTCCTAGACCAGATCTTAAAAAACTCCAGTCAATCTAGATTTTAAATTGTCAGTGATGGAGAATTCATGACAATCTTTTGTAGGCTGTTTAAAATAATTAGTAACTCTATCTTTAAAATTTATGTCTTACTTTCAGTCTGGATTTGTCTAGCTTCAACGCAGTCATTGAATCATGCTGTACCTTTCTCTTCTAGATTGAAGAGTGCAAGATCCAATATTTGTTCCTTATGTAGGTAGGCAGAGAATAATCAAGTCACTCTGCAACCTTGGCTTTATTAAATTAAAAAGAATAAGTTCCTTGAAAGCATCACCATGAAGCATGTTTTCTAATCCCCCAGTCATTCTCCTGGTTCTCCCCTCTGAATCTTCTCCAATTTATCAATATCCTCCTTGAATTATGGACACCAGAACTGAACATGGTATTTGAGCAATAGTCACACCAGACCAAATACAAATGTTCTACTCCTAGTCAAGGTGTCTTTGTTGATCCATCCAAAGATTGCACCAGCCCTGATTATGTACCACAACCCCCAAATTTATTTCAGACTCACTGCTTCCAAGGATAGAGTCAACGATCCTGTAAGTATGGTCTACAGTCTTTGTTCCTAGATTTAGTTAGCTTTTAAATTCATTTAATGTGTGCCATCCTATTTTAACACTTTCTAGTTCTTAGCAGAACATCATGCAGTACCAACTCAAGTTTTGCATCTGATGTGTTACTTTTATATTACATAAGTCAGCTAGCATCACATCACAGAATACCCACTATTACTAGATATGAATAGGATAACAAATGACTGTCGTAAAGCACATGCATCTTGACATCTTCCTTCCACTGAACAGGGCTGAATATAGATTCCTTCAGAGCCTACCAATGCTATCCCTTCTACTGGTCATACGTGTTCTCTTGAATATCATGGGACTTCAGCCTCCTCCTAACCTCAAAAGGTTGAGTTAATGTGATAATAGGAGTAGCCTCAACTGGGGAAGCATTTGAGATCAATCCCATTCCTCATCTTCCCTCCTGGAATGGGATTCATATTGCTGAGCCCTGCCTACTCAACCTTAGGATTCCATGTAATCCAAGTATTTTAGGAAGATGAAAGGTGAGTAAAAAGTCTACAAACTGTGATTGAGTTGCTAACTCTGGAGTCAGACCCCTAGGGAAAAATTGTCACAAACTCAGAACAAGGAAAGATGTGCCATAGAAATGTAAGATAAAAGAAAGTCTCATCCCCACCTCCTCCTCGCCACCAAGATGTAGGCTTTTCTGACCCTGACTTGAAGATAATTAACACCAGTGGAAGAATTATTGAGCAGTACAGTGAAATAGAATTGCTGTGTCCAGTTATGTTAAGTTTTTCCTCACAGAAAAAAACACTTTGTAGAAAGGAACTGCTGAAGAAACAAAAAGGACTTAAAGTTTTGAGATTTTCCCTGATGCGAAAATATGGCAACATCACTGTGCAGGCCTTTTTATGGAGAACAGAAAGCACATCTAACAAAGCAAACACATTTACAGACAGATCCATCAAATCAATCAATCTCTGTCCTCTCCTTTAATTTACTACTTCATTGTGTGTAAGCAATATTTTTGGCAATTCAAACAGAATGAGGTTCTCAAAGTGGCTAGTAAAGAATTTGGAAGTTTGGTAGTTCTTTGCTCATTTTCAAAAACCGATAAAGTCATCAGAATTAATATTAGCGTTTTACTGGGTGCTTGCTTACTGCTCTCTGCTGAAGTCAGTATCAACAGCACTTGCAGTTAGTGTATGCTTGCCTAACATTTACTTTTGCAGACAAAAGCTATAACGTGTCACCTACACAGTCTCAAGAAAAAAGATGCTCCACTTAATTGCATCTAAAAGATGCAGCTTTCTCAATTCTAATCAAGAACACCTGTGAGGGGGAGAAATCAAAATACGCAGAAACATTCACGCCCTTTCTGGCAATAAAATACAACATATTTAAAAGCTCCTGAACATGCTTATATGAGTATAGACTGAAAGGGAAAGACATAAGCCTCCAAAGAGTTTACAATCCAAAATCTGGTCAAATTAGAAACTTTTGAAAAAAGGTTACCAATTTTTATGATACACTAGGTTTAACTGTCCAACTAACATCATCTGTGACCAAATAAAATGCCTTGAATCTGGAAGGAAGATATACCCCATGTAAATGAAGGTATATAAATGAAACCTGTAGCTCAGAATTCACAATACCTCCCAATAGGTTATGGATACACCGCATCAGAGAAGCAGCAGAAGGGAATGAGTGCAGCTGGAGTGATTAAAGTGCACACATGAAAAAGGCAAGTATTTTCTCAGCTGCAGCTGTGTTTTAGGTGGAGAGCATACACAAGGCTCTCTTCACTCTTTTTTTACTGGCATATTTAGGTGCTCGGGTAAAACGAGGAAGTGGGATGGCTAAATGAATAGCATGCTCATGAAGATTCAATCAGGGAATGTCAGCACAAAACAATGAAGCCTCAGAAGCAAGCATAGAGGTTAATAGTCCCAATGTTTGCGCACGTGTGCTTATGTCCCGAAATTCAATCTTCATGGCTTTCTTGTCCTTAGAGTTGAAAATGTCATGTTAACAACCCGCTTAAATTAATGGCTACTTAAAAGCAATGAGTCAGTCAACACTGCAAATGTGCTCTTCTCATCCTAAATCTTGCTATTCTAAACAGTGGAGATTAAATCTGAAACAAGGTGTCTGAAAATATTCATCACATGGAAGAAATAGCCATGATAATTATCTGTGCTTCCTACACTATCAGCTTGTTTTGTTTTGAAATAACATCAATTTGCTTTACATATAATTGATACATTTAATTGAAAAGATCATATATTTATATCTAAGAGATCCATTACATAGAAATGACACTGAATAATGATTTTACAGCACTTGTGATGTATCCAGAATTTATTGATACTATGCCAGCAATACTTGTCTGCTCCTATAGTTCAACAACGTATTATATTTAATATACAAGATGGCATTTTAATCATTTGGCTAGTGGAGAAAGTGACAACTTTGTCTCTGTAGAACTGTCCAGACATGTTTCCACTGAAGCTTTCACTTTATTTGTGGAGGTGTTGTATAGAAAGATTTAGCTTCTTAAATACACCTAGGTGGATAAGACATTGTCTAGAGCAGTGGTTTTCAACCGGTGAAATTCTGTACAAAGGTAATGAAAATCAATGTAAAACCAATATAGTTTCATCTTAAACAATATTCTATCCAACCAAAATTACAACTCATAAAACTCATGAAAATTAACCATCAGATTAAAAGTGAGGTATTGGTAACATTATAGATACAGGTGGTCTAAAGGCAAAATTGAGATGCCTGTATTATTTTCTGGTGGATTTGAAACATTTATGCATTTGATCCTTCTTTGGCTTGTTGTATGCAGTATGTTGCAAACCTCTCTAGTAAGACTGTAACCATAGTAAACATAAGTAAATATGATGTTTATGAGCAATCAATTGAGTTGAAAAAAGTGGTGTGCCACAGCATTGTTCTTGTCTCACTGAAGTGTGCGATGTTACTGAAAAGGCTGGGAACCACTGGTCTAGAGAATACAAGTGAGTACATTCTTGCTCATTGTGAACAGAACTCTCTATACCAATACTTACTATACAACAAATATTTTAAGATATTCCAAAGAGTAACCATAACATCCAACTTCAAAGAAATTGTGCATTTGATCAAGATAGCATTGACTGGAAACTGAAGTCCTTTATTTATTCATAGATGCAGAAAGCAGTGCAAAAATTAATTAAATTAACCTAACTATATGCCTCAGTCTTGATCTGATGGGACCACTTCAAGCCAGAAGGGAAAGAGAATAGTTTTGCTATTCCATGGTGTTTACACAAAGTGAATATCCTCTTCTAAAGCATAAATATTCATATACAGTTTCTTAACTGCTGAAGGTTTAGAGAAGACTGAGTTTCAGTTTCTTCTGATGTTTTTCCCCACCTTTCATCCCTAACTAAATAACAAAGAAAAAATTCCACTGTTCTGGGCCAAATTTTGAGGTCTCATTGTGAGCAAACACTCACTGATTTCGATGGAAGTTAACTAGAGTAGGAATTTGACTAGAAACATCTTGATAATGACTTCCCTAAGTACATTCTCTGTTTCGGAGTGGTTATGTTCTGTCTGTATGACCTGTAGAATGCACTTGCAATCAGCCTACAGAATAAATTCTTTTCTGTACCAAATCCATGTGTTTGATGGCTGTTCCATGTTCATAGTTGTCTGATTCTCTTTACACACACACACACACACACACACACACACACACACACACACACACACTTTATTTTCTAATAGTTTCCTAAAAAAGGCCAACATGAAATGCAGTAACAGATCCAAGAGTCAGCTTCTACTCTCAGCTATCCAGTGACCCCCACCACCACACACCACTGTAGTAGTGAAATTAAAAAATCAATTTAAAAGATGATAGAAGCAACTTATATATGTATTTAGATTTATCCTACATAGAGTGCAAACCTACATGCTATGTCAACAGGATCACTCCCACGTCATAAGAAATAACATGTTCTTCCTACAGACAGTTTCACCTGTCTATTTCTAACAGGCTTGGACACCTAATTAACACCCATTGTTGTACAAGTAAACTATCTTCAATAAGTAGCACTCCAGATTATGGGTGCTATCTTATATGTTTTACTCTGGCAAAACTGTCACTGCTGGCAAGAAGCAATTTCCCTCTTTAAGGACTGAAGGATGAGGCCAAATGAATGTAGTGTCTTACACAACCCACATATCTCTATTCTATGCACCATGTCTTTGGGTCAGAAAAATATAGAAACCCATGGATTTGGAACAACTCTGATGAAAGCAGAATATTAAACAGTCCAAATTTCTGCTTTTTGGAATATATTCCTGATAAAGCTATAGTAAGAAAATTCAGATTGCACTATTAAGCACATAGAGCTCAGCAAACAAGTGCACTTGACTTCACTAGCTTAGATTTATGAAAAACATGCTCATATAACTGAAGTCATGTAGGTGGAATAGGGTTGCTGGGAAAAAGGAAGACGAGGTAGACATATGTATACGCAGAGTAGCACACAGTACTGGAGAATGTTGCTCATATTTATCAAACTTTGCGGAAAAGCTGCATGAAGTCAATAGTTCAAGGAAAAGAAAAATATAAAATGTCATGTGGAACTATTGCCCCACACAGTACTATCCCCAAGTCCAGCTATCCACAGCAAGGAGCCCATCTCTGCAAACCTTAGAAAGGTGTTGCCTTTGAAGCTCTGATGCCTAAAGATAAAATATGGTTCTAACAAAATTTAGAGACAGATTTTATACAAAGTTTATCATAAAAAACAAACAGACTTTCCACATGGAAAGGATAGCAATGAACAATGCAAGAGGCATAATGTGGTCATGGAAAGGATGGTTTATTTCGAAAATAAAATTAAGACTGGCTTAAGTCAACTTTGTGAAGCCAACTGAAACAAATGGGAACTCTCTAAGCTGACTTAATCAAATCATAGGGCTGGAGGGGACCTCATGAGATCATCAAGTCCAACCCCCTGCGGCTTGAACGGAGGACCTTCTGCATATTAAGCAGAGGAGCTAGCCACTACATTATTTGCAGGGCCCTTATAAAGTTGACTTTAAGTCAACCTCGTTAAGTTGCCTTAACTGAGCCCTCTAGTGTAGACATATCCTACCATCCAAAAGAAACAAAGCCAGAGTGTCCATGAAATCCACTAGAGAGGGACATTGCTATAACTAATCAAATTTATGTGGAAGATGCTCAGATACTACAGAGATGGATAAGAGTACAAAACTATAAGATAAACAAAAATGATTCAATAATTTAAAAAAAAATAAAAATAAAAAAAAAACTTTCCTAAAAATAGAAGCCAACCTATAGGTTGAAAAACAGTGAAGTTAAGTTCAGAATTATTATAGAGTAAGATAGGAGTTAATATGAAGGCCTCTTGACCATGAATAAAGGGGTGCCCCCTCTGTCAAAGCACCCAGCAAAGGTGTTTATAAAGCATTTGGAAGGTAGTCACAAGGCCTAGTTTAGAGTAGGAGCATGGTAATGATTTCAAAATCCAACCACCCATTTCAAACTAGAATGTATGTTGTTACCAGGGAAGACAAAGCTTTATTCCCTATCCCTATTTTAATTCAAACCACTGTTCCTTTCTGATGATCGCACATTACTGATTTTTTTTTAAAAAAAATTATGCTTGTGAATGCAAATATTTTTTATCTGTCTTCTCTGAACAAATAGTTTTTTAATCCAAAGATTTCAATTTCAAGATGTTAAAACACCATTTGCCTCGAACTAATATGAGAACTGACACATTGACTTTAATTGCATTTAAAAAAGGAATGATTTGTTCACCACAAAATATTTTTGAAACAATTAAACACATAAAGACTTGTTAAACAGAACAATTAATGTATTTATCCCCTTCCAGCAACACAAGAGGAAAATAGGTTTTTCTTTAAAGTGATGATATATGTTCATTGCAAACAACAATGGTGACCTCTTCTGGTAGAAATATATATGAAAATAGTTACACAGTTTCCAACAATCTAATGAGCCTTCAGTCGATTTAACTTTCAGAGGGGAATTGTTTGCAAATTTATCTGGGTTCATTTATATTTGTATATCACATCCATCAGAATCTTAATACTATTTGCATATGTACAGTTTCCACAACTGTTCGAATATAGACAGGTCTCCCCACTGCCCTCTTTCTTATCTGCCCATCCAGTGAAGAGATCCTTTAATATTACATAACACCTCTACATAAAGGAAATGAAGTTACCTGAAAATGAAGCGGGTATTTAGGTAGGCAGAAATTAATATATACATGATATTTTGCTTCCCATATGCAAAAAGAATAAAATATGTATTTTCATCATTGAGCCCTTATTTCCCGTTAAGGAAGACCAACAAATATAAGATCCAAAGAGGCAGCCATCAAAGTGTCTGACAAAGCGGGATTTTTCTCCCATGAAAACTTTTGCAGTAAATATATTTGTTAGTCTTGAAGTGCCACAGGACTCTTTGTTTTTCCAACACATAGAGGTCCTGATCCAGCAAGGTATTCTGCATAGGCTGACTTCCACACCCACCCAGAATCCCACTGCAGTCAAAGGACCTCTGAAGTCTGTTCCTGCAGAGCAGTGAGCTGAATTAGGCCATAATGTCTCCATGACCGAACTCAAAAGCACACAGTGACCCATTACTGTTCTGTATCTGAGAAAACACAATGGCAGATTTCACATTGCTATGCCTATAGAAAATATGACTGTTCTGCAAGTAATGGTGCCATTAAAGCAAGATGGCATCTTTTATCTAATCCTGTAACTGAGAGATCAAAAACAAAAGGAAAAAAGTCACCTGCTCCACTATCCCTTGGAATTTTGTGATGTGGGATTTTAAAACCACAGAATGACCAGGATTTTTTTTTTCCCCCAGAAGGAAAATTCATTTTGTGCATGAGGTCAAATTCTCATTTTTAAAAAAAATTGTTGGCCAAGCTTTATCTCATAGACACTTCTGATGATGTAAAGTAATTCTCCACCAATATGCATTCTTTGATGTATTATTTCTTTGCATATTGCCTTCCAAATCCCTAAAAAAGGAGAAACTTCTACCTCAATGAAATTCTGCAATGTCAGATCATAAAATGAAATTTCTTCCTTCACTCCCACCACTGCCATTCTTTCCTCCAAATCTTTTCTACCATGCAATAATACCAGACAGCTCCCACCTCAGCCCTTGCCCTGCCCATAATGTTAACCTGTGAAAACCAAAAGTCATGGTGACACATCTAGCATGGCTGACTCAGAAATTTCCTGTGAGACTTTATGGTTTTCAAAGCTCTTTCCCAGCATGGATAATTTAGCTAGTTATAAACTTCATTTTATTCTACATAAATGAGTTAAAATTTGAGAGGATATTTTTTTTTAAATGAAAAGAGTAAGATAGCAGGCAAAGGAGGCAAAAAGAGTAGATGGAGACAGGCATATTCCACCCCAGCCACTGTATATGAGTTTTTAATTTTCTGCATGCAGTGAACACCACTAAATACAAAAGAAATAACTGCAGTTGCTGTGACCACATTATCAGAATTTAAACATCTACATAACTCTGTGAAAAAATGACTGTCCAAGAATGCTATAGTATCTATTTTGCTTCTGAACCTGTCAAAAATGTTTTAAATTTATAGCTTAAAGAAAGCTATAATTTGGTCCTACGGCAGGAAACAAATTGTTGTGCAAGTTCAGTGCCTTATAGGAAGAGGAGAAAGTGCTTGAACTACTAGATTGAATCAGATTTTAAAAAGGATCTCAGAAATCAGAAATGTAAGAGGTACCTATCAGAACTGAACATAGACATTAAAAGCAAAATGAGACAATTCAGTAAGCAATATTGCAATAGAGGAGGAAAATATAGTCAAATAATTGATTTGACTGAAACTTTTTTTTTATCTTGATAGAAGAAACTAGATGGAACTATGGGAAACATCGAATAATGAAAACATAGAATTGATCCATGGTAGGAGCTAGAGGCAATGGCAGACAGTACACAATTGGATATATATTTTTTAAAAAAAGCAAACAGTGAGACTTCTTAATTATTTACATAAGGAAAATGTACTACCAAAGTAAAAACCATGAGAATTTGCAATGAAAAAGAAATCTGTATTTTTAAATTATGTATCAGCAAGCCAGATAAAGAAAAGCATGAAGATGTTATTGGAGAACTAAAATGGGAAACTATTTGAAATACATGGAATTTCCATGTTAAAAACAAATTATGAACTCTAAAAACAAAATTTTGTAATAAAGACTTTGTAGAAAGCATGTTCATTCTGGAAGGAACTAGATTAGACAATAAGAAAGGAGTCAGAAAAATGGACAAGACCAAATTGCACTAAGACAGTGGTGCCCAAACTTTTCCTATCTTGTCCATCCTACCTGTAATGGAATCTGTCCATGTTCTTGCCTTCCACCCCACACCCCATTACTGCATAGCCAAGGCTTCCTCACCAGAATAGCTTTGTCTGAAGGTAGAGCTACCCTGGTGTGGTGTTTCAGACTACCTAAAGTAAATGGGATTGTCGTAGTGGTAAATGTGAGGATTATATTAGTGCTAGGGAAACCAGTCTGATTCCCTCTGCTCTCAGGTCTCTTTCAGTAAAGATTCCATACAGAGCTCTGAGTATGCTGCCTCATTATTGAATTTTAATCCACCAAAAACATAACTGGTGACAAGGGTGGGGTATGAGATGGAATTGGCTATTCTCAACCATCCTGACAACTAAGGAAAACCAGAATGCAATGTAAGAGACAAAACTTTTATTTACAGCTTGCCTGGGGGTTGGGTTGTGATTCTGAAAGCTGATCTGTTTGCCTAAGGGCTGGCTGAAAGCTGATCTGCCTGCTGTAAGTAGAAGTGAAGAGATACACAACTACCACAAAAAGGCAGCATGGTTTCACTTACTACACCACTCAAACCATGTGATGAATCTTCTGATTTGTGAGAAATACACAGTCCGATTTCAAATTTTTGTAATAGCCAATGATCTAACTGATGAGAATGAGGTGCCAGTTTTTCTAACAATTATTTGAGCTAAAAGACTTATAGTTTGATGCGTTTTTTTGTTTTTTTTTTAATCCAGAAAAGCCAGAACAAAAACCTTACGGTGACCTAGTGGAAATTTCTGGGAGCACATTTTTCCCTGAGGCCACTGGTAATAGCAGAGAGATACAGGTTCTGCCAGAGGAACCAAGGTGTAAGTGAATCAGTTGTATAGTTTGTAGCAGTTCTGAAGAAGCTGGAAGCACACTGTGACTTCAAAAACATGTTAGGTGAACTGCTGCATGACAGGCTGGTGTGTGGCCTGCACAGTGAATCAACACAAACGCCTATTAACTGAAAGTCAACTCACCTTGCAGATGGCTGTTAAGATTGCAGTCTCCATGGAATGCGTCACCCAAGACATGCAACAGATTAGAGTTGGAGTGCATAAAGTATCCCCACAACCAACCCACAAGGCACTAGGGAAATGGGAATGTTACTGGTGTGGGAAGCAGGGCCACCTTGCATCACAGTGCTGGTGTAAGGAACTACTATGTCTACAATATAGCAAGAGGGTTCACACCAAACATGTCTGCAAACAAAGGAAGGATGAGCCAAACAGAAGAGTCAGACCAGAGAAAAATGAACCATTGGTTCAGTGGATTAAGAGGGAAATTCTGCATGCAGTAGAGCAGACACTAGATGATCACAGTGACACCCAATCAGAAAATGAAGAGTCCCTCCATGATTTGTCTATAACACTTGGCCCATGTAAATTCTGGGTGACATCTATGTTGAAAGATAAATGTGTATAGATGGAACTGGATGCTGGCGCAACCATTTCATTAGTTTTGAACGTGTATGAGAAGGACTTTAGACACCTGTCATTTAAGCTGACAATAGTTGTTTTGAACACGTACACTGGGGAAATTGTTCCCCTGTTGGGTCCTATTGATATGAAAGTAGAGTTCAGTGGACAGACCACAAACTTACCACTGTTTTTGGTGAAGGGTAATTATCCAGCCCAAATGGAAAGATCATGGATCAGGAAAATCCAACTCAATTGGACAGAAGTGCATCAACTGACTGAAGAAGTTTCGCAGTAGTACTAATAAAACATGCTGCAGTTTTCAGAGAAGTCTTAGGCAGCATGAAGGGAATCACCATGAAGTTAAATATTAAGCCTGATTGTCAGCCAAAGTGTTTGAAGGCCAGAATGGTGCCTTTTGCCATCAGACGCCATGTGCCAGAAAACTTGGAGCAGCTAGTCAAGGAAGGAGTCTTAGTGCCAGTTACTCACAGCCCATGAACAACACCTATCGTCCTAATAGTAAAGTAAGATGGCTCTATTCAGATTTGTGGAGATTTCAAGGTCACTGTCAACCCAGCGTTGTGTGTGGAGCAATATCCTCTTCCCCGCATTGAGGACATCTTCACAGGTTTGGCTGGAGAACAAATATTAGCAAGATTGATTTGCATCAAGTGTACTTACAGATGCATGTTGAAGAAAAAGCTCAAGAGTTGTTGACTGTCATAACACATAAGGGGTTGTACAGAGACTGCCATTTACTTTTCGGAATTACTTCAGCTCCAGCTTTCCTCCGGAGGGCAATGGACCAGATTTTGAGTAGCTTATCAGGAGTGCAGTGCTATCTGGATGACATCCTGCCTCTCATTACAGGATTTTAATTCACCAAGAACATAACAGCTGGGGGCAACAGAGGCATAAGGGGGAGCAATGAACTGGGGATCATGTGAAACTGGAGCTGAAGGCAGAGCTGGGCTGGGTGGTGCTTCCTTCTCTGCCTTCCCCCCTCCCCATGAGGACTGGCTCAGTCCCTGAAACTCACCCACCCTCCCCCAAAGTTCCTCCATTCCCTCTAAAGAGTCGTGCCACCCAGTTTAGGGACCTCTGCATTACACTATGACTAGCAACGGCTGTGTTTATTGTAAAAAGCAGATTCCTGCTTCAATGGGTAGGTATGGAAGGGGAGTAAGACAGACTAACCAGCTCATCCCACTCCTCCTTACAGATCAGGTAAGAAGCAAAAGCTTCTGTTAATCTCAGTCACATGAGATTTCTGGAGCACCCATATGAAGTACCTGGAAAGGTAGTGGATAAACAGTAGTAAAAATCAGGAGGTCTAGCATCAACCACAGGAAACAGTCATTTTCGCCATTGCATAGGCAAAAGTTATAAGACAGGGGAAAGCTAGTGAACCCTGTGATATAACCATTTTATTATGGCATGTGCCAGGAGAATCATTAACCAGAAAAATAAAAATACTTAAAAGTTTTTCTCTCTCTTTAAGTATTGGTCAAAATACAAGAAAATTAAATGTGGACATTAGACCAGCTCCAAAATTCAGGTCGGTATTCCAGTCTGGAATATGCTTGTTTATCATTTCTCTCCTCACAAATTTTTTCCCCAAAAAGTGAAGAGAAGTTTAATCTTCATCCAATGCTCACTGGACAAGTATCCATATAAAAGAATTACCTCAACAAGTAGACAATTTGGTTGATAGTCTCAGCAGAACCTTCAATTAGCTACACATACTTAGGATATATCTACACTGCAACTGTAAGATGGATATTGAGCTCATGTAGACATGCCCTCACTAGCTTTAATTTGGCAAGCTCACTAAAAAGAGCAGTTAAGACACTGCAGCCTGGACTAGGAACACGACTACAAACTCACACTTGTGGGCAGGCTCGTGAAGTCCATACTGCTGCATCCTCATGCTTTTTTTTTAAAATGAGCTATCTAGATTAAAATTAGTGTGGGATTATAACTACCTGAGCTGCAGTCATACCTGTGATTGGACTATAGATATACCCTTACATATGCTTTCATTTCTCTAGGTCGTCTGTCCAGAACAGTACTGACATATGCTTGCAAGGCGCTTTATAGAAGGTCCCACTGCCAGTGTTTGACCAGCATGTTATGAGTCTCCAAGCTGAGAATAAACCATGAAACCTTTCCACCAGTCTTGCTTCTCTGTGTTTGCTTTGATAATTCAAGTTATTTATGGTTAATATTCTCTGGAGCAAAACTACTGTTTATAGTTTAACAGACTTGTGTTGTGAGATGCTCAGTGTTTTCACTTCTAGCTCAATTTCTCTGTCTGTATTTAATCCTCATATACTCATTCATTATCATAATTCTCCCTAGTATTTACATGGCTCCTTTCCTACCCAACAATTACCCACACACACTCAATTTCTCTCTCATTTTTGTTAGGTGCCAACAGCATGCCAGGAGAACAAGATAAACAACAAAGAATATGCCCTGATCAGTTTCGAAGTTAATTTTAAAAAAAAATACCCAAACACTAGGGCTGTGTCCACACCAGGGTTTTATTATGAAACAATAGCTGCTGTTTCTAAATAAAGCGTGGCATGTCCAAACAATGTTTAGTTATTTCAAAATGATGGGTCCCTGTCGTTTTGAAATAATGGCCATCGTTTCAAAACAGTTAAACCTTGCATACAATCAAAATAGCTGTTGTTTCGAAACAGTTGTTTGATTCCAGCTATTTTGATTCCAGTGCGACTTGACCTTCTTCCTCCCAGGGTGCTCAGGGAGCAGGAAGTGCCCTGCCAGCCTGGTGCCTTGTGCCTCCACGGTGCACACACCATGGCACAGGCTCGAGGCGCTGGGGCACGGGGTGATGCCGGGTGCCCACCTGGATGTAACGATGAGACCCTTTCCCTCCTGCGCATCTGGGGCATAGAGGACATCAGGGCCAGGTTCCGGACATGTCACAGAAATGTCGACCCATCTTCGAAGCATCTGAGGAAGTGGGATCTTCTCCCATAAAAGGTCATGAAAAAAATAAATCTGTTAGTCTTAAAGTGCCACACAACTCCTTGTTGTTTTTTTTGACATGTACTGGTACATCACCAAGGCCCAGTCAGCTAATGGCTATGAGCACACCACCAAGCAGGTGCACTCAAAAGTCAAAAGCCTCTGCAAAGAGTACACCTGGGCCAGGGAGGCCAGGCAGCTCCAGGAAGCAGCTGCTGCCACCAGCTGTCCCCTTTTTGCTAAGCTTGATGCCTTTTTGGGCCAGGAGCCCAGCGGCCTGCCTTCTTGGCCGGTGGACTCTGGCGAGACCCGTGCCCCAGCTGCATCACCAGAGGAGGCCCCCTCAGAGGCCAAGGAAGTGCTGGACATAGGTGAGACCAGCCGGCCCAGCAGCGCACCATCTGCCAGCCCGCAGCTGATCCCTGCAGAGGACGACCACAGCAGTGGCCCCAAAAAGGAGCCGGGGAGGAGGAAGGCGCCCTAGAAGGGATGTCCAGCTGGACATCAGGCATGCCAGTCGGTGAGTGTTCCTCCCACCAGGCAGGGAGGCCTAGGAGTGCAAAGCATGGGTCCCGAGGGGAGCACAGCCCAGGGACGGTGGGGCTCAGGCCTGGCGGGGAGGAGGGCACAGGCTCTCCTGCGGATGCAGGAGGCATGTGGAAACAGGGTCCCAGGTCCAAGCAGGATGGGGGTCCCACAACACGGGGATGGCAATAGGCAGACATGGTGGCATGCAGGGCAGAGAGCCTGCAGCCAGCACTGCTGCCACATGGCCTTGGGAGACTTCCAGGGCCATATGCTGCTGAGTACAACTCACTACTGTGGGCCACAAGGCCATGTACCTCCTGAGTGTAGTGTACACAGTACACAGATTGAGAATCCTGCTGGCAGTCAGGGCAGAGGTGTCTGCAGCTCAGAGGCTGCACACGGCCAAGGCCAGTAGGCTGACAGTAACTGTTCTCACTTCTACCCTGCAGCTCATGCACCCACCCGTTAGCCTACTTCAGTGAGCCTGCCAACCACTGCAAGGCCCAGGAGAAGAGCCCACCAGACCCAGAACAAGATCCTCGCCAGCCTGCTCCAGCTCAGCCAGCACGTGGAAGACTCATCCTGGGCCTGGCGCATGGAGCAGGGGAGGCGCCAGGACACCACCGTCCAGCAGCTCCAGCGTGCCAATGATGATGATGACCGTGTCATGGCAGCCCTGGAGCAGCAGGCAGCAGTGTTGGAGTGCCAGGCAACAGCCCTGGAGCACCAGGCAACAGCCTTCGACAGCCTCAATGTTGCCATGCAGCGCATAGGCACACACCTTGCCCCCCAGTACCCTGAAGCAGCTGCACCTAGTGACGTGACTGTCCCTCACTGCCAGCGCCCCCAGACCCGGGGTAGCTGCAGGGAAGGGCATGGAGCTGTGGACCATGCCCCAGGGTTGGCTCCCCCATAATATGCCCCCCAGCTGTCCCCAAACCCCCATACCACATCCCTTCTCCCAGTTTAGTCCCCCCAGTTCTGCCCCCACCCCAAAATCCTTCTCCCACTGAAGTCTCCCCCATTTCTGCCCCCACTCAACCTTTGCTGGCTCCCAAGCTCCGCCTTCCCTGACCCCCTTCTTTGTATGAATAAAACAAGTTCACCCATGTTAATAGTTGTAGCTGAGTGTTTTATTGGGTTGGGTTCAGGGTGTGGATGGGTTGGGTGGGGGCTGGCTGTGGCAGAACGGGAGAGCGGGTGGTGTGGTAGGGCAGGCCTGGCCCTCAAATGTCTTCCTGGACAAAACAGGTCCCTCAGGGCCTCCCGCACAGCACTTGCTCTGGGCAGCAGTTGCTCCCTTGGGGCCGACATCTGGCTGCTAGAAGCAGGCACCAACGAGCTCTGCCTCGGCCTCCCACATGGCAGGTACTGGCTCCCTCCGGAGCTCAGAGAGGTTATGCAGCGCCACGCAAGCACTGATGATCTCCGGGATCCTGTCCTCAGCAAGGTGCAGGCACGTGAGGAGGCACCTCCAGTGGGCCTTTAGTCTGCTGAATGCCCACTTCACCACCTGGTGGCAGCGGCTGACACGGCAATTAAAAAGATGCTGTCCGGCATCGCGGGGTCCCGTGCAGGGGCACATGAGCTAGAGGTGGAGGATGTTTCTGATGCGGCCTACAATGAGGACAGGCACCTCAACTTCCCCAATGGTGATATTCTAGGGGGGAAGAAGGTGCCTGCCTCCATGCCCTGGTACAGGGAGGAGTTGTACAGCATCCTGGCATCATGTGCCCTCCCCAGCCATCCAATGTAGCAGTTCTGAAAGATGCCCCGGTGGTCCAAAAGGGCCTGCAGGATGACCGAGTGGTATCCAGTACTTGGCTGATCAGTGCGGTGGGGCTAGCACAGGGATGTGGGTGGCATCGAGTATCCCCCTGCAGTTCGGAAGGCCCATGGCAGCGAGGTCAGCAATAGTGTCTTGCAGCACACCCTGGTGATGAGGCATGGCAGCAGGACCCTGTTGATGGCATGGGCAATCTGCAGCAGCACTTCCTTGATGGTGGATCTCCTGATGCCGAAGAGATGAGCAACAGACCTGTGGGACTTGGGTGTGGCCATCTCCCAGAGAGTGATGGCCACCCTCTTTGCCCATGTGAATGACTGCCCTCATCACCATGTCCCTTCAGTGCAGGACCAGGATGAGCTCAGCAACGAGGTGGGTGAAGGTCTCCCTGCTAACACGGAGGTTCCTCCTCCACTGCTTGTTGCCCCAGGTTCACAGGACAACCCGCTCCCAGCAGTCTGTGCTGGTGTTCAGTGCCCAGATGCACTGTGGCACAGAAAAGGGATGGAGAGCTATTGCTGCTGTGAGGGCCACTGAGACGATGGTCCAGCGCTCAGCTCTGGGCTCAGGGAAAACTGTGTCCCACAGCAGGGCAGCACCCTGAAGGCTAGCAGCAGGTCTACCAAGCGCTCGAGGATGGTATGGTAGCTGGGGAACATCCATAGCCATCTCTCTTGCAAACTCTTGGGAGTCACAATGGATTGGGAGAGGAGGTCAGTTCCTGCTTTTATGTGACTGGCTGGAAACATGGCCATCAACATGGCTGCCTCGCTGTCCAGCAAGGCGGCCATGTTGCCTCACCTCCCATGCTGCCCCTCTCCTGAAGCAAAATAGCATGTCCACACACAGGGCATGCTATTTCGCTTTGAGGGCTTCCCTTATTTCAATTTAACGTTTTCTTATTTCGATGCAAGTTATTTCAAAATAAGGATTTTATTTTGAAATGACTCATTTTGAAATAACAGTTTATGTGTGAACACAGCCTAGGAAATTAAAATAATAGTAATAAATTAGAATGTTTTTCTCACAGTGATGGCCTAATTTTGTGATGGGTTAATAGTCCTGAATCCTATGAAAGAATTTGAAGGAATTTGAATTATCAGAAAAGGAAATGGACTACAAGATTATTCCAAATCATAGGCAGAAGCAAGAAGGGATGAAGACAAGAGCAGGAACAGGAAATAGGATGCAACAAGAGTAGCACCATCAGCTGTGACAGTTCATTTAGTGTAAGGTAGGACCTGACCATAGTGCAAGAAAAGACAGCCTAGAATCAGAGGACAAAGTCCTTACACATCTTTTTGTGACGTGGAAAAGCAGGGCCTCAAGAAGCAGCTTTCCCTTTGCTTTTGCATCAATCCATCATCAGTATTTCAGATCCTTTCTGGTGATGTGATGTTATGACGTTTGTACCTTCCCCTGCAGGGTGGGGAGTGCCGTCTCCGTCCCCTCAGGTAGGGCAGGCAAACAAACAATCTCACGAATCAGAAGGGTGTTGAGGTTTGGGGCGGGTAAACCAGGATTGTCATGGAGGGGAGATGAGGAAGGAGACACAGGTCCATGCATCCCCACTGTGTCCCAGCCTGGGTCCCTGGCAGGGGCAAGGGCCTCAGCATGGGTGTCAGCATGATCCTAGCTGCCACATGCTGACCCCAAGGTAGGGTCTATGGCTGTGGGGCAGTGCCCATGCCCTCCTGGGCCACTTCCTTCCCCCCTCCCAGCAGTACATGATCGGGCGCATCATCCTCCATTCCTCGGAGTAGTTGCCCATTGGCAGGTAGCAGAACCCTTCCATCTCATCCAGCGGCGGCAAGTCTGGTAGTTCCTCAGGGGCATCAGCAGAGGGTGGCTCCTCCAGGTCGCAGCCCCCTGGGTCCTGGACTTCCTCACTGCCCAAGAGCAGCTCATCCAGGTTGCATGCAGCAGGCACTAGCTTTGGATCACAGGCGGTGGGGGGCTCGATGGCCCTTTTGGGCACCCAGGCTTCTGGCAGTTCCTCCAGCCTCTCAGCAGCCAGGGGCTTCGGTATTACCTCCCAGTCTCCCCGCGGGGGCAGCCCCAGCCAGCTGTCAGGACCCAGGGCTGTAGGCCAAGTCTCTGCTGACCAGCAGGTGGCCAACGCTTTGGAGGGAGCAAAGGTGTGTCTTTCCTCTTCAGAGGTTTGGGCTGGACTGAGCTGCCTGGCTTCATCCTTATATTTCCTGTCCCGCCCCTCTGCTTCCTGCCCTGGACTCCATATTTCTATGGGAAAGCAGTTCCCCTCAGTCAGTTTCTGAGAGGGGCCATGCCTCCTCACTATACGTGAGGTTCTCCCTTCTGGCTTTTGGAGGGCAGGCTTTTCCTGGTGCTTGCTATCTCCCATTGGAGCAGCACTAAAGACACAGGTCTTCCATAGCAGCCAGTTGAGGAAGAGGGAGCTGGCACTGGATTTTACAGAAAGATAGCTAGTCTACAAAAGTTCGGAAGAGAGGACAAAGACTAGAGAACCAAGATCTATACAAGGACAGGTGTAAGCGTGCCTTCAGTTCGTCTCACCAGGAGGGCACCCCTGGTGGGTAACGTGGGGAATTCTTCACTC
Source organism: Podocnemis expansa (assembly GCA_007922195.1). Classification (NCBI taxonomy): domain Eukaryota; kingdom Metazoa; phylum Chordata; order Testudines; family Podocnemididae; genus Podocnemis; species Podocnemis expansa. Next base: position 1,112,564 of record ML682017.1, on the reverse strand, counting down.
AAGTCGTCTAGAAAAACCCACCCTTCAACTAATGGGAGGGGCGGGTAGTTTGTTCTACCCCCATGAGGGGGCAACCAGTAATTGAGGGGCCGGGTACAAAAGTTCTCCGGGGGCCCCGGAACCCTTACTAGGGTGACCAGTCAATGAGTCTGGTTGCAGTCAGGGGTTCAGTGAGGTTGGGGACGAATCGGAGTTGCCATCTAGACAAAGGGAAAGGAGGAGGGGGGACACAGGCCTGCCCTGCTCCACTGTGTCCCAGCCCAGGGCCCTAGCAGCGCCCAGACGTGCCGGCAGCAGGGTCAGCGGGGTCCTGACCGCAACACGCTGACCCCAGTGCGGAGTAGACTTCCCCTGGGCTACTGCCCTCCCCCTCTCCCATCAGTACCTCAGCTGCGCCTTCCTTGGTGCCATCGGGGTACTCGCTGAGGGGTACTGCATACAGGCCTTCCCAGGTATCAGGTGGCGGCAGGTCTGGAAGTGCCAGGGCAACTACCATCTCCTCCGGTGGCAGTTCCAGGCGCTCCTCCTGGTCGAGGGCGACGGGTAGCTCCTCCAGGTCTTCTCCTGCGAAGGGGTCTGTGTCGAGCAGGGCCAGTGGCAGTTCCTCCAAGTCCTCACCAGCCAGGGTGGTGGGTGGTTCCTGGCATTCCAGGCCCTGTGGGTAACCCGGAGGGCACCACGGTTCGGGCAGCCACAGTCGGTCCCTTTCCCGTGGCGGGGGGTCTTCCCACTGGGCAGCCGCCATGGCAAGCCCAAGCCAGCCATCCTGGTAAAAGGTGGGAGGCCAGGGGATGTGCCCCGGGCTCCCTGGCTGGAGGAAGGGCCAAGGCTGCAGAGGCTAAGGCCATCCTTCTCCTCCGGCGGCCAGAGCTGAACTGAGCTCCTCTGCCTGCCTTTTATACTTCCTGCCCCGCCTTTTCCCCTCCTGCTTGATTGGCAGTTCTGTGGAGGCAGCCATCTTGGCTCCTGCAGGGGCAGCCATCTTGCCGCCTCCTTACAACAGGTATTGTCTGACTTAAAAAAACAAGGAGTCGTGTGGCACTTAAAGACTAATAGATTTATTTTTCATATGAGCTTTCGTGGGAGAAAATCCCACTTCGGCAGATGCTTCAAAGATGGGTGAATTTACAGAATGGAATGAAAATAAATGCAAGGGAGTGTAAAACATAGGATCAGGTCATACAGCAACAGCAAATCAGAGCAGTTGTTAGGTTCAAACCCTGGGAAGGGTGAAGTCAAATTACCTTTTGTAATAGGAAAAGAAACCATAGTCAACTTAATCCCACTTTCACACAATTTAATTTGCATATTAATTCCAGTTCAGCTGTTTCTCTTTGAAGTCTTGATGTCCCAGTCACATCTCTGAGTACAGTCATTAACAAATCATTTATGGAGTGATTAGAAAGATGGAAGTGCTCAGCAACTGTTTTTTGTTGTTGTTGTTGTTTTGTGATTTCTGATGTCAGTTCTGTGATCATTTATTTTTTTGATCCCTCAGTCTCTCAAGCCTTGGGAGACAGACCTCTCGTCTCCTACAGACAACCACCCAAACTTAAACAGATACTCACCAGCAACTACAGACTTAGCAACAGAAACATTAAAGCAGGCACACACCCCTGCAGCAAACCACGCTGCCAAGTCTGCCCACATATCTGCACAACAGATACCATCATAGGTCCTAATCAAGCCAGATACTCCATCAAACGCTCATTTACCTGCTCATCTACTAATGTGATCTATGCCATCATGTGCCAGAAATGCCCCAATATCTTATACATTGGACAAGCAGGATGATCCCTGCGCAAAAGAATTAAATTGAAATCACACCAAAAACAGTGCTCTTGAGAGACTTCTACCCTGGTTTTATAAGCTCAAGAGGCCCAGATAATTTAGATTAGCATCCAAAACATTAGTTACTTGTCCAAAAGAAGCTGATCTTCTATCCTTTTTTAAAGCTCTCTCATGCATTTTATGCACACCATAGAATCTCACAAACATTTTGGGAAAGGAGACTGTCCACACCTCTGAAATGTTCATGACTGAACAAAATATAATGGTTGCTCTTTCAAAAGTTTACGGGTGAACAATGATGTAATACAACATTACTATGAACCTTTACTTGCCAGAAGAAAAAAATGCTGGTTTTGACCATGTTAATTTACATGCAACAAGCAGAGAAGTCAGTTGCCAAGTCTTAAAAAAAAAAAACAAAAAAAACGTTCCCTGTTTAGCAGTTTACATATAACAGGTTTTTTTGGTTTTTTTTTTTTTTGGCGGGGCCAGGGGTGGAGAAGGAGAGGAACAGGTAAGCTGGGTGAGTCTCTGCTGCTGCCTTCTTCTCGTGCCAGATGAGCTATGCAGTTTACTGGCCATTTTGTAACTCTGGTGTTCATAACCCTGACGTTCTTCTGTACATCATTTCGGTTCACCAACATGAATTGTTCTGTAATCTCTGCCCTTGTGTTCTCAGTTGCTAAATGATCAGAGCAAAGCAAAGAATCAGCAACTAAGGCCTGCAGTTTCTCTTGCATAGCGTGAATACAGAGAAGATGATCTCATCAAGCAGAGGAGCTGGAAACAAGCTCATATCATCAAGGTTAAATAAATATGCATCATACTCTTGGTTTGAAAAAAGCCCCTTTTAAAAGAGAGGGTACACCTCCCTCAACTGGCAGCAAATGGAAGTTCAAGATGAGCAATTTCACCAGTCCCAAAATCATGGAAATGACCTAAATTACCACATTGTTAATCATACTGAAAATTGTGACATATGCATGTCTTTTCCTGACAATCAGAAAGCAAAAATTCACTCCATGCCCAAATGAACAGCACAAGAAGAGCGATTACTGCATTCTATGAGCAGTGCCAATCAGTCTGTGTGGTGAAATGAGTTAAAGCTGAGTGACAGTTTTTTTGCAATATCGTCAAAGGTGACAGGGATATAAAATTTTACATTCAGCTGTGAAGATTTGCAATTTGACTCAGAGACTATATCTAAACTGGCAAATTAGTCCGGACTAAGGAGGCTTAGTCTGGACTAACTTGGCTGATGGCCACACTAGGCTTTCCCTAGTTCGAACTAAGAAATTTCTTAGTCCAAACTAAGGAACACTTAGTTCAAACTTATTAGTACCAGTGATTAGTTTGGACCTAAGTGCTTAGCTCAAACTAGGCACAATGTGGCCATGGACTGATACTTAGCTCAAACTAGAACATGCAGTTAGTTAGAACTAACCAGCTTAGTCTGAACTAAGTGTTAGCAAGTCTGAACTTTTACTGATGTAAACATAGCTAGAGTGTCCTAGCTCAGGAACATTGTTTCTCTGTAGAATTAGGTTAAAATTGTTTCAGCTGCTTTTATTTGAACCTCTGACAACTTAGTGCCTTTTAGATGCCTCTTGAGCTCCCTCTTAATGTTGTAGTCTTCCCTTGACACATGCACGCAATTTGCCTGACTGCCAGCAGATTTCAAACATCAAGAGAACGGAATACAGAGTTTTATTATCAAATGGCTTTTTACTATTCTTTTTATAAGCTTCAAAAAAGCAAGGATAATAATTTTAAAATATCTATTGACATGTGTGCACTTTATATGTTATGCGTAATGGTCCAGATTTGTCTGTGGTAAAATTTGATTAATAAACATGTTACACGAGCATGGAATTTAGGCCATCGGCTTATCCTCTCTAAAGGAAGTCACATTCAGGTCTGAAAATGTGAGGTACAGAATTCCCATCGTCAAGCATCACCAACTTGGAAAAGGTGAGTGTTATAACTTTAAAGTCGATTAAAGTTGGGTAAAGGTTATTCGATAGAACTAAATGCGACCCTGAACAGGAAGACACCACAGGTATGTGCTATCCCCATTTAGCTCATTCTCAGTGTGGATCACAACACAACCTTCCACAAGATACAGTTAACTGAGTCTTCTCCAGTATTAGCAACATGTGGTATCATCTTTAGAAAGACAGGCATCAGCTACTAGTCTGGATAAGTATCCATGTAATAGCCAGTATCACATCTAGACTTTGTGTCAGGTAAATTAAGCATTGAGGCTAAGGACTGAATGGCATGTATGTGGCACTAGTCATGTCCCATTTCAATTCAGAGTGGCAATGCTTTGGCAGAGTGGCACAGACTGTTTTAGTGCTGTCACTGCCCAGGCTGTCCCCATTTGGTTGGAAAAAACAAAACAAAACCCACAAATGAACACACAACAAACAAAAATCATAGCCATAGGACTTGGAGTCACCAGGAATGCTATACTATTTTTCCCCCCTCAAACAGTAGACCAAAAAAAAAAAAAAAAACACAAAACAAAACAAAAAGAAAAACCCACCATTCTCCCTGTCTCAAGTGCATGCGCACATGCAGGTGCTCACCCACCCACCGACACAAATAAAAGCCATCACTGACCACTGCCTCTCTTTCCATTAAAGAATCTACAGTATTTATAGGTATTTCAAAGGCTTGACATGACCAACAAAACTGAACTTTGTTTGACACTGCTCAAATCCCGGCAACATTTGCTACAGCATTATCATTAGACAAATGCTTAAAAATAACCCTAGGATCCTAATGAGGGTTTTAGTAAATCACATGTAAAGACTGCATGCACTAATGAAGTTTAAGTACAGTGAAGTAGATGGGTACCTAGCTTTTATTCTCAAGCTAGCTGTGAAGCTAAAACCCATCACATTAAGAAATTGACAATTTAAAAAAAAATCAAATATAACTGTTGTGATAAGTAACACATTGAGTTTAGCAAACCTGAGTTGCTATAATTTAGATTAGTGGTTTTCAAACTTTTTATTTGTGGACCCTTAATAAATTTTCAGATGAAGATGTGGATCCCTTAATCTTAAAACATTTTGTGCACTACAGTTTGAAAACCACAGTTTTAGATGCTATGTATTATGGTGCACTTCATACCAGTTCATTTAGAGGCTACTTCACCAAAGACTCCCATTAATAACTTTTTTTTTAGGGGATGTGAGACGGGACATACTCTGGAATGAACACAGACACCTCTTCTCTCATCTCCCTTTACCAGCTTCAAAAATAACATTGCTCAAAATCACTCATATTGTAAAAACTTCTTGTGGCAAATTACTGTGCACATTAGTCACTGTGCGTTTATAAACCTAAGGGGCACTGTACAGCATGGTACTCAGTAATGATATTTCTCTTTCCTTTCCTTGTCTTTCAGTTCACGAAAAAGGTCATAACAGATTTGTCACCAAATTAAATAACTTTTGCAAAACTGAAATACACTTACCATCCAGAAAAGGGTCCCAGTGGCAAATTCTGAATAATGTTCTATAGTAGATAGTACACTGAAAATTAAACAAATCAGCACCAGTAGAAATCTGTAACAAGAAACAGACATGTTTAATGATGTGTCAAAGAGATATTATACTGTAAATACAAAGATAAGTGCAATTCTCGCCCTCTGATACATTGCAGTCATCAAAATAATACTTCTGTATCATGTAATTTAATCAGCCTTTTCTTCTGCTTCACCTTAGTTGTGTATTCTGGACATCCAGAATGCCCACATAAATCAATGGGAAATTAAAAAGAGTGAAGTTTCATTACAAGTGGTTATTTAAAAAAATGGAATTATACTGATCAGTAAAATATTGAAAATTCACACTATCAACAACTCCTTCCAAGTAGTGACTATTTCACTTAAAACCATTGCTGACTGTGGAAAGTCTGTTACTTTTATTTTAAAATTGGAATCTTTCAAACTGACACAGATAAGTTCCAGTGAGGTCAGATATACTACTAGAATAAAGGGCTTAATAATTACTTCCAGTGAAATTAATTTAAGGAATAAATTAACTACAACAAAACACATTGAAATTGACAGACCAGCAGAGATTCTGTAGTATTTCTGTAGCCATTGTTCAAGCAAAAGTAATAAAAAATATACAACTCAACATTAAAAACTTGTTAGAGAACCACAAAGTATAAATTGGGGGAAGCACTAGAAAAGAATGTTGTGCACTTAAATGCCTAAGCATCAAGACAGTACCTATTATTTCAATAAATACATTGTTTTAAATATTTCTGCACAAAAGACAACATGCAGAACATCTGGCAAAAAAATGTGTAAATTCAATGTTTCACAGAGAATTTTTTTGCCAGTACTGAAGCTCTTGCTGTATGAATTATTATAGCTCTCACCAACCTTCCATGCCTCCCAAGAAATGCAAAACTGAACTGTAAAGCTGGTCCTACATTTACCAGGAATATAAATAAGTTCTGTTCCTTCTATTTGTTGGACCCAGTAACATGCTTTCCATCATTTATCATAGGATGAGCCCTGACACAAACTTTCACAAAGTTCAGCTGCCAAGATCACTCACAAAGTCTCACAACCCCACATATAACTAGCTACCAAACTCTCCCCCACCCTTCAGCCTCTGTGGGTTTATAAATGAATTAGTTCAAAGAGCGTAGAAGCTCCAATATCTGCAGAGCAAAAACACCTTGCAAGTCCCATTGGCTGCACTATTTAAAATCAGCAAATGAAGACACAAAAATTCTGACAACATTGACTCAGATGAGTTGTAATCACGCATTGTGTTCCAGATTTTCATGTCACATAAGGACCGATGTTCATGTCATTAAATATATGCCTTAAGAATATACAAAAAGGAACGTGACTGAATTCATATTGTTCTAGGAACTTTAATTTTTGTATATTCTACATTTAGGGATCTTGATTAGTTTTTATAGTAAGCCTTTTTTCACATTGAACTGTTCACAAATGCATAATCAAATTTCCTGAACTATGACAGGCTAAGCTTGTATTGTTTTAGTTTTATAAGGCAAAACACTCACCCTCTTTTTAATAGTTTCTAGAAGGCTTCCCCCCAAACCACTCACTTCTGCGCTCATTTTTTCCCTGCCACAGCCAAAGCCACAGTATGGTTGAAGCTGCTCAGCAGGCAGGGCTGAATTATTGAAGGAGTTAAAGGGGCTGAAACCCTGGGCCCCAGCCTCTAAAACCCATACCTGATCTGGGCCCTGACACCCCACTCAGCACTGGCAGGGCTTGGCTGAGCACTGAGAGCTCTCCTGTCCTGTCAGTGCTGAAGGTGGCAAGGCCCTGGGGCCAGAGGCCACGCTCCATACTTCCTCCCCACCCCATGGGGTGCCTGGTCCACCTCCAGGGGCGGGGCAGGACAGCACCTGTTCACTCTACCTGGGAGTTGGCTGGGGATAGGGCCTCCGCTCCAGCACTGCCTTCCAGGGCCAGTGGCCATAGGGGGATGCACTTGGGGGTCCTTCTGCACAACAGCTGCCCCCCCAGGCAGACTGGCTGCAGCAGGAGTGTCTGCTGGCCACAGGTTGGGAACCGCTGGTCTAATTACTAATGTGCATGGGTTAATCATAAATCACACATGCTGCAGTGACCTAAACTGGTTATAAATATCCTTTTTAACATTGTGTGTCTTTAAATGAAATAAACGGAGAGATCTTAGGCTTGCCTGTTCACTACTGATTCAGAATTTCAGAGGACAGAGCAGATCTCTGATTTGTGTTCCAGCAGGACAGATTAATGTTCAAACACATTTGATCAGTCAAAACGTTCCAATTCAATTGCCAGTGGGTCAACTCCTCATGTGAATTCTTTGTCCTGACATTTCTTACTTGGAACAAGGAAGAGAGATAAGAAAATACTGTTCTGCAAGTTCCATAAAAGCTTTAAACTCCATAAACATCTGCTGTTATGGCCAAGTTCAACTGTTGATGAATTAATAGATTAATTAACTCTATGCTCAGAAGAGACCAATATGATCATCTAGTCTAACTGCCTGTACAACACAGGCCAGAGAACCTCAGCTACCCACTTCTATAATAAACCTCTAACCTATGACTGAGTTATTAAAGTCCTTCAATCATGGTTTGAATACTTTAAGGTACAGAGAATCCACCAACAAATGATCTGTGCCCCAGGCTGCAGAAAAAGGTGAAAACCCCCATCGCTCTAAATGAATTACCAAAATAATTTTTCAGCAGGCAAGATGAGTTAGCCTCCCACATTTATCCCTCAAAATATAAATACAGGTCCTCAGGCATTAAGTGATGGAATAGCTGCTGTGACATACCAATGAAACAAGCATTTAGGTCCAATGTCTCTGCTAACCTAACCCAGCAGAATCCTTTTGAATATACCTATTTTCTGAATATGTACATCAGTGTAGAATTTGACTGCTAAATCTAATGGCTTTCAAAACAAATGTTCTTAATGTTTTAAACTTCAAAAGAGGCTCAATTAAAAAACCAAAAAACACAAAACCACTGGCTAAAGTTCACTATAGTTAGTATACAAGAAGCATAAATATTGGGTAGCCCAACAAACTGGGAATTCTGTCACCCAGTGCTAGACTTTTCTTATGGGTTCAGAATATTATGTCATATTTTCACTGCTGTTAGAGCTCCTAATGCTGTATATATCACAATACCCCTTTTCAACTCTGAAGCCAAACAGAACCTTCCAAACCAACTGAATCTTCCAAAAACTAGCAAAGACAAAAGTTGTGAATTAAGAGATGTGTGCATCCTCTCTCTTCTACATCAGAAGTTTTATAAAAGAACACAGCAATTAGAGCAGTGTTTCATCTAATTCAGTATCCACATCCCCAACAAGTTCTAAACAGGTAGTCATGTTCCTCTAGTTCAGCAAAAGGAACAAGGAGTCTTGCGGCACTTTTAAAGACTAGCTTGTTTGTTTGTTTATATTTTCTATAAATGCATTTAAGCTCATGTGATAAATAAACTTGTTAGTCTTTAAAAGTGCCATTTCCCCAAAAGTGGCCAATATCACAAGGTTAAAAGAAGGCACAAGAAACTGGGCATTGGAATAAACCAAAATCTAGAATTAAAATGTAAAATTGCTCTATGTGCTTAATAATGAACTAAGTGCAGAATCAATATGGAATTTCAAAATAAATTTTAAAATATAGATACTGTACATGTAACCTGCCCTGGAGAAAAAAATTCACATGGTACATCAAGTCAGCCAATAAGTAGTTAAATTCAGGGAGAATTTACTTCATTGAACAGTATTTTGAGTACTATAAGATTTAAGTTTCTACTTCCACATACTAGTCCAAGAAAGTTCTTATGCATACAATTAGCTTTACATCTCAGTAGTCCATTTAAAATCAATGATACTAGTCACATGCATATAATTCTGGACTCAAGTCTGTGCAGGATCAAGGCTTCAGTGAGCAATTTCCATTTTAACTAAAATTTGCTCAGTAGTTTACTTTATAAAATGTTAATATACTTCAAGAAATAAACCTTTCCTAGCAATAGCTTTATACTTCAGAAGCACCAGTGCTGTCTTGACATGCTCATCTCTTAGGCTATGACTACGCTTACACTTTAAATCAATTTAATCATCCTTATTTAGATTTAAAGTAGTGCATAGCCACACTAGCTTTCCTTAGATCAAATTAAGGGCCTACCTCAGTTCAAAATAAGGAAAGGTTATATCAAAATGGTAAAACCTGCCTTAAAATCAAAACAAGGGTTATTTTGATCTTATTAGTTCAAAATAACCCAGTGTAGCCACATCAAATTTAAATAACCATAATTTTGATTTAATACAGTTTGCCTTCTCCTTCCCAGGGTGCCTTCCTCTTCCTATATATTGGGTGGGGGCATGGCCCTTCTTTGGGGCCATCTTGCCATGCACACCATGGAGCCACTTTCCGAAATTGAACTAGCAAGTCCTGTCCATGGACATGCTAGTTCAATCTGGGTTTCTAGTGTGGCCATGTTAAATCAATTTAACTTAATTTGATTTAATGATTTTTATTTCAATTTAATTAGATTGATTTAAATTAAATCAATTTAACAATCTAAGTGTAAACATAGCCTTATTTTATCAGGCAGCACCATCCAAACCTGATATGAATAATGCATTAGCTTTTTTGGTAAAAGAAAGATTCAAAAAAGATCTTAAACAACATATGGGTATTTAGAAAACCCATTACTGTTACTTTTAATATTATCTCACTATGATCCTGTGAAATTTGAGGGATAAGCTTCCTAACACTATCTTAGGCTCCACACAGCCTTCAACTGCTCTTTACAGGTGGCTCCCCCCCAAACCAAGAATATAAAAGACAAGCTCACTTACAAAACTAAAACCAAGCATTCTTTTTTAAGCTCCATTCCTTGCAAAAAGAGGCTTGAAGATTTAAGCCAATATAAGCCAGTTGCTGGCAATTAAAGCTGGTCACTGATTTTTCCTAAAGATCAGAGGTAGCCTTTGTGGCCCATGAAAACCAGGGCCAGGGGTTCCAAGGTTTTAAAGACGACCTCAAATTAGCCTGCAGCTGTACAGGGACATGGTAGCCAAGCTGCTACTAGCATTGGGTTCATTCCAAGCTCCCTCTCAACTGGCTGCTTTCAGCTGAGCTCCATCCTCTGCCAGACAGCCAACTTGGCCTATGTAAAACTCATCCACCACAAAGTGAAGTGCAACGATTTCTTACTGAATGATTGCAAAGCACTATGGGTCTATCTATGCTTGCCAATTTAGTTCAAATTAAGGAGGCTTAATTCTAAGTAACTTAGTACCTGTCTACGCTAGACTTTCATTAGTTTGAACTAAGGAATTCCTTAATTCAACCTAATGAAAGCTTAGTTCAAACTAGTAAGACCTGCCAGTTAGTTTGAACCAAGCCTTTAGTTCAATCGTTAGTTCAAACGAAAGATGATGTAGACAAGAATTATCCCTTAGTTCAATCTTAATATGGGGCAGTTAGTTCGAGTTAACAAAGTGGACTAATTTGAACTAATGTTAGTTCGAATTAGTCCATGTTAATTCAAAGTAATAAGTTAAAGCTTAGCTTGAACTAGACTCAAATTTATTAGTTCAAATTAACAAATTCAAACTAACTTTTCCTAGCATAGACATAGCCTATATGTGTACTGAAATAATCAGAATGCATACAATCTAGCATCATCACCTATGACAACTGCAAAGTAGACTGAGCCTATGTTATTTAGACTGCTATATACAAGTAATGAGATTATGATATGTCCTTACTGCTTAATAGGAAGCCAATGCAGTGTCAAGTGCCAACATCCACTGCTTTATGAGCATTTGTCCTTCAATATTCATGCTGCTGTGTTTCAAAATTGCTACAATCTATGAGTCCTGTGGCACTTTTAAAGACTAACAAATTAATTTGTCACATGTCAATGTCTGACAAAGTGGGATTTTCTCCCACAGCAGCTCATGCAACAAATTAATGTATTAGTCTTTAAAAGTGCCACAGGACTCCTTGTTTGTTTTGCTGAACTAGACTAACACAGCTATTGCTTTGGAACTTACATTCTAGGAATAGATCTTAGACATTAGTAAACAAAACATAGTAGGTATGGCCCACAGGTTACAGATTCAGGTTCTTCCTGGCTCAGTCTGCATCCAGAAGGAAAAGTTTCAATATCAGCACAGTTCAGAAACATAACACACTTTTGGCCCAAGCTAAAAGTCGCTCTTCCCCATTCACTTGATGATCAGAAGCATCCTCTAAAGTTGGGAATGCTGTCAAACTGCCTGAGAAGTTACCCATAAAACCAGATCTTCCAAAAAGGCAAGATTTTCCGGGCTTTTGCCCATCACACAAGAAACTATTCTTTTATTACTGGTCTTCAAATAGCTCTCATATGTCAGTCCTACAAATGGACCCATGCAACCAAAGCAAGCGGTCACTATGGTAAAATGAAGTGGTAATAGATTCTTCCTCACAAGCGTACTGGGAGTACTTCAAACTGTGCCATTATCATTTCTCCGGGCATTTTATGTGCTTATTAAAGAGTACCACAAAGAATGATACCTACTAGACTCTGAACAGGAATGTATTTGGGTGCATCCATAATTCCTCATTCCCACCCAATGTGAATTGGACCCCTCAAAATTATGAATGAATCCGAACAAAGATCTGAGTCAACATTCCATCCACTTGAATGGATCATTAATATCCTCTAACCAACTGCATAAGAAATTGAATTAGCACTATCAAGTAAGAACAGTGGTCCTCATCAGACAACAACCAGCTAAATGCTTTGTCTGGGCCTGAAAATGGATCCAAAGACATGAAGTCACTTCAATTGAGATTATCCTGGAGCAGCTCAAACATAACCTTTGTCATCATCGTCCACCTTGGACATATGTTCTGCCACAGGCTTGGGCCTAAGGTCATCCCAGCACCTCTTTAATGGCCAAACCATGTAAACACTGCCAATTCAGAAAGAAGAGTAAGCATTCTGGCTTTTTTGCTTACAAACTGTCAGTATAATATAAGTGGATGTGATCTGCTCAAAGAAGCTGGAAATTCTCTCACATAAAGAGTTCAAAAAGACTAACTGAATGAACAACAAGGCTTTCCACCACTCAGTATCTTCACTGAGAGATCACCACCACAGCTACAGTGAAAGCCATTTGTTTTTTGTGTCCACTAGGGTTTTGTATTGTATATTTATTTTCTGTTACACATTCAGCCAATCATTCATTTCATGGATAGTATTTCCTCTGTCACAAACCATGGAGCTCATGCATCCTTTTCACAGATATGCTCACAGAAGGTGACAAAGCATGTAGGAAGTCCCACAAGATTCACCTTATGGAGTTTCCTATTAATACTTGCCTCAGAAAAGGCAATTCAGACTCATGCAGTTGGTGAAACCTTAAATCCCCTGGAGCCAGCTGTGCAGCTCCTGGCCCTCTGGTGATGCACATGGTCTCTCACTCATCTACTGCACCACAAAAAAGACTATTCAAGAAATACCTGCTGCACTTGGGCACCTCCCCAATTTCTATGACTGCACACCCACAAAAAATTAAGTTAATACTGTGCAGAAGATTTATACAGTACTAGGAAATCACCATTATCATCACATACAAAAGCCCTTTTCAAAATTTGTTTTCACTCTGAACTAGGATGAAGAGTTAAAGGTTTTGTTTTGCTTTGTTTTGTTTGTAGAAAGGAAACCACAACAATGATTCTGAAACAATAAAATGAATTTATTGAAAAATTTTGATGTGTCAAAATGAAAAACACATTAAATCTAATATATTGGTTCCAGAGTACAATTGTAATAGATAAAAACATCAAAAAATTGATAGAAAAATTTTGAAAATCTAAAAGTTTATTGAAATTGATCTGTGCCAATAAAATTCAATTTTGGTGAAACAAAATTTTCTGACAGAAAACTATTTCATCACAAAGAGTTTGACCAGCTCTAATCACCAAAATGTAGCACTGGACAGGACCTCAAGAGGTCATTAATCCACCTTCAGTGCTGAGGCAGGAACAAGTTCACTTAGACCATCCCTGACTTGTTTTTGTCTCACCTGATAAAGGATTTTATAGATGGCAAAATTGAAAGAGAAGGAAAGCAATTTATCCAAGATCATTCAGCAATGTAGTGTCAGAGTGAACAACTTTTATAGTGCAGACGCTGAAAGCCATTGAACAAAATTATAAACTGTGTACATGATGGAAATTACTTCAAACCATAGGATGTTACTGCACCTTCAGCTCCCCTGCACCTCCCTGTTCTCTAACTCTTTACAGCTCGTTGTCAGCAAAGAGTTCTGAAGAGCTCTCTCAGTCCCCATATATATTCCTGAAGTTTGGGGCTCTTCCTGTCTTTTGCTATACCCATTGCTTTATTCTGTGGCATATAACAGAACTTGTTACTTCCATCCAGAATACTTCAGTAAAATTGCAATGCTTATTAAGAGACCTACAAAAATGTTTAAGCTGGAAATTTTACAACAGCATCTGCTATTTCACTGTCAAATTTCCGGTTTTCATGTATTATTTATTAAATATTTATCCATATTGATCAATGCTACTAAGATCAATAACTTCAATTTTTCATTAAAATGGATTACATGAGTGCCCAATCACTTGTTGGTGATTGACCAGCGCTCCCTTGAGTAGTGGGTATCTCTACTCCCATTTGATCTAGAGGCAGGGAGAAAAAAAAAAAAGTATCCGCTAACTGATTATATAACAGCTCCTCATGGCATCTGGTACTGCACGCTCGCGCTCTCTCTCTCTCTCTCTCTCTCTCTCTCACTTAGAAAGGGATAATCCGATGAATATGGATAAGTGCCAAACATTTTGTAGAAAAAATATGGGGTTTTTTTGCATTTCAGTGGTTTTTCCTATGTTTATTTGGAGTATATATTTATATATTCACATCAAAGATGACAATGGAAATCTACAGAATATGAATGAGAAGTTGGTGAAATAGCAAATATAAGATCATTCATACATATTCGTATTCATATAAGTACACAAGTATAATCATGCTTGCCCCTACTGTAAAGCAACTGAACATTAATTGCAAGCTTATCAGCTTAAGATTTGATTACTTGGCCTCCATTTGTACAGCTACAGTGCAATACTGAAACAATACCATAGGCTCTTTAAAAAGTGGTGAAACTCATTGTTTTCTTCCTCTACATGGCCCTATAGTGTCTCTCCCCTCTTGCCTTATCTCTCCTTTGTGTCCCAAACTGTAATTGGTTATTGAAATACAGTATATTCCCATGCATGCAAATAGCATGGGAGAGACAGCTTTTGTTTTTTCCAGATAATCAGGAGTTTGTTTAATCAAGTGGGTATTGAATAAGCAGCCAGGGCAACAGAAGACAGACTATCACTTACTGTGTTTTATTAAAAGAAAGTACATTTATTTTAACGTAGAATAAACATGAACAACTTGGGTTGCTAAGGAATGCTAGCTTGCACAAAGCACAAATATAGAATCACAGGCAATCACAGTAATTAGGTAAAATAATGCAAACATTGCATTATTTAATTTTTCTGTCTGCTTGCATCACTTTTGAAAGACAAGATGCAGATAGTCAATGTTTCTGAAGTCTTCATCCACAGTAAACACTTATTAAATACAACAGTTGCATCAGATCTATTAGTATCTGATCCAAAGACACCACCACCGTGCCATCCTCTTTACCTACATCCATGAGATGTGTTTCTCTGGCAGTATTAACACTGTCTTCATCCAACAGCTCTTCATAACTCTCCTCTTTAGCATTATAGCTTACCTACTTCTTGATGGGCTCTGGTTCCTAATGTATCTGCTAAGCAATTCAGTTTCCAGTGATACTGCAAGCCAGATTATATTTGGGTTTTGTGAAGGACCTCTGATTTTCCCCAACACCAGGCTCTGTTTCTTACCCAATCTCAGACCATGATTTAGCCAATTGATAGGCATCATTTATTGGGTACGTCTACACTGTAGGCTTAATTTGACTTAAGCAACTCCAGGCCACATTTGGAGTTAAGCAAATTAAGTCAGCTTAATAACTCTCACCCTTAAAGTCAAAGTCTACTTAAGCAAGTAATAAAATTGACTTAATGAACTCCAAATGTTTATTAAGTTGACTTAAACTGTGGTCATTAAAGTTGACTTTATAAAGTTGACTTCAGCCAGGGGAACCATTTAAAGTCAACTTTAAATGGGACCCCTGGCTTAAGTCAACTTAAATGGCTCTCCTGTTTTAAGTCAACTTTATTAAGTCAGCTTAAACAAATGGGGCCTCTCTAAGTTGACTTATTAAAGTCAACTTTAAGTCGACCTTGTTAAGTCAACTTACCTGAGCCCTCTAGTGTAGACATAGTAGTTACTAGAGTCCTGTGCAGATACAAATATGTGGATCTGCATCTGCAGGAAATGGTCTGTGGATATCCACATCACATTTACAGATGCAATTATGATACAGATATCCGTAGATTTGCAGGGCCCTACTCATTTGTAGAGCCCTACATAGACACAAGTATGTGGATCTGCATCCAATCTGCATCCACATGAAATGGTCTGCAAGTGTCCACATCGCATCCACAGATGTGGATATCTGCAGATATCCATGGATTTTTAGGGTTCTAATTGCTAGCTTCTTATCTGAAGATGTCAGGGTCAGCTGATTGTTGTCCTCAGGGAGGACATTGAGTTACAGTTTAACTTTCCACAAACATTTAAGGGTTTCTAAAGTTCTCTGATCCATATGTTGGAACCTAGAGGTTGTTTTTGCCTGCCAACACAATCAAACACCACTATTGAGTAAAAGTGAGCTGATCAGAACTGGTGTGTGCTTCTGCATTGTCTACTCTATTGAGACTAGCATGCTGTGGGAGGCTTAAGAATTGTGCATGCATTTGGCTAGCTGGATTCAGTGTGGAAGCAATGTTTACAAACTATGATGTTCTGCATCCCCATGGTCACCCTTATTGTGTAATTTTGTGTATTGTTTAATGCAAAGTATGTCATACAAGATGCTTTTGGAATGCTTATAACATACTAAGAATTACTGGTGTAATACATTTGTTGTAGCATCAGGTATGTGGTTATGTGGCTTCACTATGTGATATACCCAAAGATGTGCCTTCATGGTTTGAAACAGATCCAGGCAAAACACTTCAGGAGCACAGGGGCTCAAGGTGTAGAGGACAACCCAGTTTAGACTTCCAGGAACAAGGGATTAGCCTGGGCATCAACGGAGAATCAACTGAATTCTCAAGGGAGTCACCTCCCTTACGTTGGCCAGCTTGAAACCACAATGAGGTATGCTCACCAACTCAGGACATCGCTAAAACCATACAAAGAGATTGTTTGTCTCCTGACCCTGGGAAGGGAGGGGTGCAAGAGTCCCAGAAGGAAGAAGGAGCATTTTAAAAAGTGGAGACATTTACTAAGCTCTCTCTCCTCCACCTCCATCTACAAACACCATCAAGCAACTGAAGTGCTGACCAAAAGGAAGAGCCTGGCTGAAGGAAAACAACAAGGAGTTGTGTGGCACTTTAAGACTAAACACCCATCTGGTTTGAAGTGTGTTGGAGACTCCACTTGAAATAACACAGCTGGTACATGTCAATGTATTTGTTAAACTGATGCATTTACATGAGTTTAAATGGTTCAGTGGGCTTTACTTAACACTGTAAAATGGAAATTCTAGGAAGGCATCTGGGAATGGGAGGAGCGGCTGGTATCATTCTTCTGCATAATCCAAAGCATGACCAGCTAGAAGTACTTACTCAGTAAGGAGTGGCTTATATGCTGGATGTTGTGCATGAACAGTCCAGGAATGGGGTTTCTCACAGCAGAGCAGACTAAAAGAGACTCCACAAGTAGGGTATGGGGATAATATTGTTCACCCATCCAGAATGCACCATGGGAATATCACAGTAGCAGCCATTCAAGCATTAGTTTGTGCAATGTAGAACATAGGACAAGTTTCCATATTAACATTTTCAAAGGCTGTAAGGTTCTCTCATCTCAAGTGGCTTTAGAAGACTAGGTGAGACAAGGTGAATGAGGTAATAATCAGAATGCACCTGTTTTATCTACATTATAGATTTGGCCAACTGTCAAGCCTTCTAACTGCATAAGTTCACACATCTTTTTTCTAAAGGGAGCTACATTTATAGTGCTAGTAGGCAGACAGTTCATGAGCAACAGACAGTTGCTTTATGCCATGCCACTTCTTAAAACAAGAGGAATTACTTGCTTTGTGCCTTGTGTAGCAGGAAGGCATGGCCCCCCTCGGAGATGGGCCAAAAGGAACTGCCTGACTGCAGGAGGGCAGAACAAGGACCGGCCTCTCAGTCAGGCCAGAAACAGAGAGGTGAGACAGGAAGTATAAGAAGGAGGCAGGCAACTCAGTCCAGCTCAAGCCGCGTAAAGGAAAGGATGCATCTTTGTTCTCTCTTGAGTCTAGGCCACCCCGCAGGGTAGTGGACCTATGGCCCACAGACCTGAGCCCAGGCCTCTGGCAGGAGCCACCCACGGCTGGAGCCTGGGGGGATGACACCAGAACCCTGGGCCACCAGAAGCCCTGAGGAAGGACCAGTAGCAGGAAGGCCCCCTGGGGCTCTTGAGTCACCTCCCACCAGAGACCCAGAGCACCTGCCCACTCCCAGTAACCTGAAAGAACAACCTGTGGCTGGTGAGGATCCCCTGACCCTTGCAACCTGAAGGAGTTGCCATCTGCTGTCAGAACCGATGAGCTACCAGACCTGCTACCGCCTGATGAGATGGAGGAGTTCTGCAACCTATCCCTGGGTGACTACTCCTGAACAGCCAGCAAATAAGGCTTCAGCACAGGTACTACCGGGAAGTGGGGCCAGGATGGACTCAGGGGAGTCCGGGACCCAACCATCTGCTATGGGGCCCATCTCAGGGCCAGCGGGTTGTGGCCAGAACTCGGCTGACCTCCGCACAGAAGCCTCAGGCCCTGATGGAGGCCTGGGTTGGCACACCGTGGAGCCATGCAACCTTACACTTTCATTGCCTCTTCTCCCAACCCCAATTGCCCCTTCGCTGAATGTGAGCCAGCAAATTGCGATTGCCATTCCCTCGTAGAACCTTTGGATGTTTCTGCAAGTGAAAGGAAGAGTTCAGGGGACTGAACTTCCTGAAGTCCTTATCTCTATCCAATTAGAATGTTAATGTTCTAACATTTAGCATAGGAAGAATCACCTCCCCATTGTCACTATGTGATTCCGGGGGTGGAAGGAAGAAAAAGTATCTGTTGATTCATATGAACTGCAGAAGCAACTTTAAGGGTGCATCCCAAGTTTTTCCCTAGAGTTACTGAAGGGTATACTGGATGTACCACTAAGGTGCAGCTAGCTGAGATGACAGCAATTAGAAATGTGATCTTCCTCAACAGGTGTAAGAGAAAGCAAATTGCCATGAGCTCAAAGGGAATTCTAGTCAAAGACCTGTGAACTAGGTTAAGATCCCAAGATGATGCTGTGGTCTTACATGCCAGAAAAAATTCCCTATGCCTTTAAGAAATTTATGGGTCAGAAGGTGAGTGACCACTGAGTAAGTCATTATTAATAGAAAATTATCTCCCAGTTATGTACTTTAAGGGAGCTGAGAGAGAGTTTTGATCTCTTGAGGTCTAAAATGAAGTATAAAATCACAGATAAGCTCATCTTTGCTCCGTATGTGCTTACAGTGACAAACTTGGAAGAGTTTCCATTTTTAAAAGGTAAGTACATCGAGTGGTTGACTTTCAGCTGCACAGCAACAAGTCTTTCACCTTGTCAGAGCAGTCTACCTTTAAGGCTTGGAACCAAGGAGCCAATCCTGGAGGCAGACGACCTGCAGGTTGGGGTGAGAAATCAACTCATTGTTTTGGGAGGTCAAGTGAGGAACAGGCCAAATAGAAATCAATAGAACAGATGACTTTGGAAGACTCCTCATTAATTTGGAAGGCAATTCTGGACTAGGAGGTGATGTGAACAAGACCCATCAGCTTGTGTTGTGCATCTGTCACCTCCTATAGGAGAATCTGCAACTCATCTGCCACCCTTTTTGTAAGATCCTGAAAGTTCTTAAAATCATTACCTAATGATGGGAGAGGAGAACTCTACAGCTGCATCTGGTGGAAACAAAAAGTTTCCTGGAAGACTACCTTCTCCTTCAATCCCTTTTTCCTGTTCTGCAAAAGGGGTTCCCTCTCTTGCTCAGGAGCCCTGGCCAGGCAGGCTGTAGAGGTCCATCTGGTGGATGCTCTCTGAGAGACATTGGATGGCTGTGATATGTGGGATGTGTACATTGACTAAGGATCCCCATAGAGCTACTGGAGGGGAGGGGATGTGTTGGAAGCAGCAGCAAACAGGCTGTCCTGGAGGAGGACTGGTTTGAATGGAACCCTTTATTACTCATCGCTCATTCCCTTGACATCTCAAATAAGCTAAGCGGGGTTGTTTACCAACTCTTTTTATCCAAACCAGTATGATAATATAGCCATGAGTGACATTGTCCGAAAGACCCTTACTTGGTAACATTACTACTTAACAATGACTATTAATAGGCACATAATGCATATAATTATCAATGCCTTTGTTTACTGATCATATATGGGCTGCACAAGTGTTCTATTCCTTACTTCTATTAAACTGCTGAA
Organism: Podocnemis expansa; assembly: GCA_007922195.1. Lineage (NCBI taxonomy): Eukaryota > Metazoa > Chordata > Testudines > Podocnemididae > Podocnemis > Podocnemis expansa. The sequence continues at coordinate 1,092,574 of ML682017.1, read as the reverse complement.
TTAGTAATCCTTGGGGCATATAACATCATAAGGGAGGTAGGGATGAGGACAGAAGATAAGCAAAAACATGATATTGAGGGCAAGGAAAACAAGGGATGGAAAAGTATCTTTGTGAACTGCAGGCATTATCCAAATGGCCAGAAAACAAAGAAGTCTTATACTAAGCAATGCTCCAATAAATTGCACAAGGCTAAGATTACATACTGCCCAATGCCAGAAACATAATAAAACTCCTCTCCTAAGCAAAATTTATTAGGAGCTTAAAGTTACTGCTTACCCAATGCAACCCCATAACATTTTCTGCAATGCAGCCACGGCCCACTCCCCAATATTTAACATTTTCCTACAGCATGAGTGGTGAGGATTCCTAAAGAACGACCTTGACCATGGGTTAGCTTGATGGAATTGAGAAGGACCCTTGTATAATGACATTGGACCATGATGAGAGCCAGGGAAACAACATGAGACTGGTCACTGTCAGACTCATCACTGGGTATGGCTAGCACTCACCACACTCTTCGTGGTACGTGGCCCAGGGCCAGGAGCTATTATGGGAAAAGGATATGTGCCCCGGTATCACTTAATGGGGATTGTAGTTCTTTTCCAGCAATGAGGTCTCCAGAGTTCCAGACCTTATGCAGTACTTTAGGCTCAGTTAATATCTCTGTGGCATGTTGAGAGTACTGATGGTTGAGAAGATGCAGAGGACTCCCTAGGTAGGAGTTTTGTTGCACCTGGAACCAACAGTTTTCTTCGTGCTGCTCTTTCAGAGACCTCACAGTTCCTTTCTTCTTAGGGGGCAGTACTGCAGCCTCAGAGCCTGAGCTGCTGGCTTCTCTAAGTGATGCAATGTCATAGAGCCCATAGAGGTCTTGTTCAGGGTACCAAATTTTGTAGCAGTCAATGCTGCTGATACCAAAGTGGTTGCACTGAGGAACTCCTCTGGTTAGTCAGCAAATAGATTGGAGATTTGAACCCTTTTTCTCCCCTCTGACTCTTAAGCATTTACATCAGAAATCTGTTTTCCCCCACAACTGCTCCCTTTGAAAGTAAAGGATCTGGGGAGGATCCTGGGTCAGCACAAGAATGCCCTGTAGGCTGAAGTGCCTTCTCTGTAAGAAAAATTTTAACTTCAGCACCAAGTTCCAATAAGACCACACCTTTCGTTGCTGGCAGGGGGAGCCCTTCTGAAGGACAAGAGAGACTCTCTCAGGCAGTGAAATGAGGGTGGTGGTGACTATCACCCTTCAACAATGAGGGGTGCAAAAGAAAGTTCTTCTCCTCCCTCTAATCCCCCCTCCCTTTTTTTGTTTTTTTAAAACTGGAAGGAACTTGAGTCTTTTAAGTGTTTCTGGAGAGGAATCCTCTCAGAGAGGATAGAAAATATAAACCAAAGCTCTTTTCCTTTCTCTGAGATGGGTAAAAAAGAAACACTATGTATTAAGGAGAAAAAAAATCCTACTTATGCTAATGACACAGATAAGGGACAACTACTCTCTGTTTGAGAGAGTGGAGAAAGAACTGAGGGGGGTTCACTCACCCAGCGCTGGATAGCTTTGAGGGAGAAGATAAAGGGGGGAGAATGCATGTGTGGGCTGAATGGACACTGCTACAAGAAAACCTCTGAAAAGAAGGCACAGAGGTGTAGGTGCAGAGGTTTGCAACTACAGTGGCATAGCTTTATGGGCGCTACTGGAAGAACTTAGCTGTCTCTCATGGACCCTAAAAGTCACCAACATCATTTATATTGGTGGAGGACGTGGATAGCTTTTTGCATTAAGTCCAGAAACAAGGTTGTGTCTGACTGATTTCAAAACACAGCAAAGGTACAAGATCGATCCTATGCCCTGTCTTTGCTGCCCTGAGAGTTCTTGCAATGACTAGTACCATCAAAAAACAAACAAGGAGTTCTGTTCCAAAGGTGGAGCCATGTTAGTCTAGTTCAGCAAAAACAAGGTGTCCTCTGGCACTTTTAGGCTATGTTCACACAGGGTATGCTTGTTTCGAAACAAGCTGTTTCGAAATAACATTATTTTGAAACACCTTATTTCGAGGACAAAAATCCCCCACGCGACACTCCTGCCGGGGGCGGGGCTGGGGGATTCCGCACCGGCACTCACTCCGGCCCCGGCAGCAGC
>ML682017.1:1021273-1085436 GCA_007922195.1 Podocnemis expansa | reverse complement strand
GAAAATGTGATCATTCCATGGCTGCTATGCATCATGTCAGTTTCAAAAGGGATAGCCGTGTTAGTCTAGTCCAGCTGAACTCGAATTAATATACAAGCTAAATTCTGTGAAAGCAGGACTCAGTCAAGACTATGGGTTCTTTTCCCATTACAAAGGGTAAATTTGACTTCAGGCTTCCCATGGTTTGAGCCTTAAACTGCTCTGATTTGCTGTTACTTTATGCCCTGATCCTATGTTTTACACCCCCTTGCATTTAGTTTCATTCCTTTCTGTAAGTTCACCCATCTTCGAAGCATCTGAGGAAGTGGGATCTTCTCCCATGAAAGCTCATGCAAAAAATAAATCTGTTAGTCTTAAAGTGCCATTCAACTCCTTGCTATGCATCAAACACTAATAACCTTAGCTGAATTCTTATCAGAAGCAATCCTATCATGTCAAATGGCAATTATTTTTAACATTTACATTTTCTGTCGAAGACATTCAAGAGAAAGTGTTTATTATATGACTCCCAGTTAGATTACCTTCTAGACTGGATGAAAATGTCTTTTTCCCCTGCTTATCACATAACTAAAAGTGAAGAAAGAAAGAAAGAAATAAGATTGTTGCTCTGATTAAAGTGATGTCAAATAGAGCCCCCCCCCCGCCCCCTCAAGAGTATATTCTACTTACTCCAAACACTGCTCTCTATACTATAAAGAACCTCTGGACACTTTTGCCAAAACAATGAAAGAAAAGCAGTTTGTGTTAGTGTCTTATTGGCTAGATTATCTGTCCTTGCGGATGTTGCAGAGGACTCAGGTTTGTTTTTCAGCACATATGAGCTGTCGTTATTCCTCCAATATTCCATATGCAGCTTTTTTCTTTCAAAGGGAAACTCAAGCCACATACAGTCTAAGCAGTTGTAAGAACTGTTCCAGTTGTTTCAAATGGGTTCTTCATTAAATCATTAAAAATGATTGTAAGAACCTTATGCAATGAACCTTACAGGGGCTATGTCTATACTAGCAAATTAGTCTGGATTAAGGAGGCTTAATCCACACCAATTTGCACCCTGTCTACACTGGGCTTTGCCTAGTTTGAACTGAAAAATTTTAAAATTTCAGTTTGAATTAGTTTGAACTAACTGCTTAGTTGAAACTTATTTTGAACTTTAGTTTGAAGTAGCATGAGGTAGTCATACTAGTTCAAACTAGCAGTAAATTCAAACTAGCCATGCTGTTTTAGTTCAAACAAACTTTCACTTTGAACTAGCCATGCCTTTTTTTTTTTTTTTTTTTTTTTTTTTTTTAATTCCAACCAAAAGGTTCTTGTTTGTTTTGCTGAACTAGACTGACATGGCTACCCTAATGGAACTTGAAATGAAAAGGTTTAGCTTGTGCAGTAACTGGTATCCTTTGAGATGTGTGTCACTGTGGATGCTACACTTTAGGTGATTATGGAGCAGTATTGGGCAAATGATTATGGCGTCAACTATTTTGCACAGATGACAAAGTATTTAATATTAGTGATGCCTGTTCAATGACATAATGGTTTACAAAAGCATGCACTGATGCCCATGTTGCGGCTTTATATTTCCATTAGAGGGACATCATTCAAGAAAGGCTACAAATGTGGCTATTACTCTTTTAGAATGAATTCTGGTCGTTGCTGGAACTTGTAAACTCCTTCTTCCACAAAAATAGAACATGTATCAAAATCTGCTTAGATATTCTTTGATTAGAAATTGCTTTGCTTTTCAATTGCTCCGCTCACCATACAAAGAGTTTGATATTCTAAATGTCTGTTTTTTTCCAGATAGAAGGGTATCACCCTTCTGATATCCAAAGCATAAAGTGTTGCTTCATATGGATGGCTGTGTGGTCTAGGATAAAAAGATAGGTAGATGGACGGATTGGTTAATATGAAAGTCTGGCACTATTTTTGGTAAAAACTTTAGGTATAGCCTAAGAATGATTTTATCTTTATGGAAAATGTATAGGAAGGGTAAGCCATCAATGCACTAATCTCACCTACTCATCTAGCTGAAGTAAGAGCAACTAAAAGTGAAACCTTCACAGACATGTGAAGGAAGGAACATGGTGCTAGAGGTTCAAAACTATACCTCCACATCTTCATAGGAGCTAAACCTGGTACTCAGATCCAATACCACCAAAATGTTGATGATGTGGTCTAGGATAATAAGATAGGTAGATGGACAGGTTGGTTAATAGGGAAGTTCAACATTCAAATACAAAGCACAGTTTTTGCAAACTACAGGTTTATCCAAGCCTCCCTAGACTCCCAAAGGGAGGAAGCAACAACTGATTTATTCTTGTACAGGATTAAGAAACTTTCATTTTTCCTCTTTAAGGCCCTAAAATCAAATGTCTCAAGAAAAAAAGAGCTTTGATCTTCTCATTGGGTAAGTCAACACTATGTGTTTAAGTTGACTTAAGGGCCCTTAAGTCAAACTTAAACATAACCCTGTCTTTATAAGGTCCACTTATAAAAAGTCGACTTTACCATTAAGTCAACTTTATTAAGTCAACTTAAGGCAATGTGGACTCACAAAGTCGACTTAATAAGGTCTACTTAAAGTCAACTTTAAGTAGACTTTATTAAGTCGACTTAATAAACTCAACATAGCTTTTACAATGCAGACATAGCCATTCAGCATAACAGCATATATTTAAATAAATCAAATGAAAACTAAATAGTTTACACTACAGCTAACCTCTCCTTCTTCTTTACAGGCATAGCTATTTGCAAACGCTGTCACTGTTCTTCATGGGTCTCCCTCAAAAGATCCTTTCCTTTCTGAAATGGGAAGCCTGTTCAGAAGTAGGGTGACAAAGTTCACTTGATGGAAAAATTCAGTTAGACACAAAAGTTCTTTGGTTCAATTTCATAATTAACTCCAAATGTTGAATATAACTCTTATTTATTTATGGCTAATATGAAACATGAGTAATGGGCAGTCTTTTTTTTTAATCCTTTAATCCTCTGACTTTGCTACTGGATAACATATTGTTAACATGCTCCTACATGGGCATTTTCACCCATTTAACATGTAGGTAGGTCCTCTTGCTGAAGTGCCATAAACAAAACCAGGAAGAAGTCTACATTTCAGTTCATGGTAGGAAGGAGGGTAGTTAACAAGTGAGCAACTTCAGGGGGTGGAGGGCCTAAAGACTGGCCTATATTACAGGCTTTTGTCAACCACAGTCAGCTTTTTTCCTGCCAAAACAGTAATGGTGTACACATTACAACCCTCACATATACCCTGATTTATCAATAAAACAAAAACTACCTTGATAAGAGGCTTACAGTTTTTTCTGCCAAGCTTAGAGCTAAAGTGTACACACCACTCTTGGTTATGTCTTAGTAAATGGCCTTTAAGCATCCCACAATGCCCATCTTGACTCCTCTGAACTTGCAGCCATCTGTTTCTCTCCCTTTGAAGTCCTTGGACTTTTTGAAATTCTACTTCCTGGTTGATTGGCGTGGAGAGCTCACATCACATCTTCCCAGCTGACCATAGTGGTTCCACACACCAGCTGATCTCCTGCTTTGAGCACACTGGAGCTTCAGTATCTGATCAACATCTGGAGAGAAGGCACTGTGCAATTCCAGCTTTGGTCCAGCCAATGGAACTTGGTACCTTCTGTCAAGTTTCTCATGGCATAGCAATAAGGGCTACGTATGGGACATCCTGCAATACTACGTGAATACAAACACATGGAACTGCAACAGGGTTGCCAAAACACAAGGGAGTCAAATTATCACTCTGGTGACAGGCTAAAGACCTACCACTTCTATAAGATGCATGAAGCCATCCTTGCTAGTGACTCCACCTCCACCACCGAGAGATCTGTGAATACTTCCACAGGCCCAGAGACAGCAGACCCTAGACCCAACTATGATGTAGAAGTCATGGATGAGGCAGTCAAGTTTGACGATGATGTGGAGCAAGTGACCAAATTACTGGGTGATATGAGGAACCAGGCTTCACCCTGGAAGGTTCAAGCTAGTTCCATCCCTGTAACTCTGATGCAGGAGGCTGGAGCTTTGTTAAGTGATTTTTGTGGTATTATGATGGTCAGTGACACCAAAGATTTCATGGGAATCCTCCAGAGAGTTCTAGGAAACTTTTCTGTAAGTACTCACCAATACTCTGCTGGCGATTCCCCAGTAGAGCTACTCTGTTTCTTTCTCCACTGTTTCTTCTGCAAACAATTGACAATCACTTGTGCAGGAACCAAAGCAGCACATGGACCTAGTTTGAAGCTGCTCATTTGAAGGAGATGCACCATAGCATCCCTGCTTTCCCTCAGGTGTGAGATATCAGTTTCTATGGCATATGTGTGCACGCACACACACAAACACACACAGGAAAATTTCAGCACAATTTGAAATTGTCCCTATCTACTTGTGTCAATATCCCCCAACAAGCTGGGAAGAGGTTCAGAGAGACTGAATGTCTCCTCCACCTGGGGACAACTCACCATACTCTGGACAATTGCCCAGCTGTGCACTTTCCACAGGATAAGTGAGAAAGATCTGTTTGACAGTAATGAATCAATGCTGTTAACTCACTGACAGTCACACCTCTGTTCACTCTTTATTATGATTTTAGAGATGTATGCTTGAGAGACCCCTCCCATATACAAACACCTGCTAAGTACCTGCAGCTTATAAAAAAAAAGTGCCCAGGGAGAAGCAAAAAGGAAACATTCCAAGAATTCACCCAGTCTTCTTACATGGGGAGAAAAAGAAAAGTATGGAGACAGTGACATGGGGGGGGGGTCACTAAATTGATAAGTAGAAAAGGAGGGAAAAAATCAAGAGTGAGTGACAATAGATCACAAGAGCATGATAAGAACAATAGAAGAGCAACTGGACTTGTTAAAAATCTATCAATGTTGCAGACAAAATTCATGAATGCTCACCTCCCCTGCCCCACTTTACAGCCAATATAGAATTGTTTTCCTCCCGTCCTGTCTCAGTACCACTGTTCACTCCACTGCTTCAGCCAGTTTCCAGAATGACAGCTGGACTTACTGCTAGCTGTCATAGGCCACACTGCCCCCTCACTGCTTTTTTCTCTCCAGTCCAGCTTTTTGCATATTTTAAGTAATTTTTATTGAATAAAGATACACTCTGAAAAAGCAACCTTAATTTATTCATTTATTTTTGCACAGTGGTTGCAGCTCACATTGATACACAGTGAAAACTGGCAAGCAGTAGCAGCATGGCACAGTGTTGTTTATATCACCTTACTGGTGCTTGTAGTCAAAATGGCTCTAAGTCCCTGATTTGAATGCCGCACTCCCTGCCCTCTCCCGGGTGCACCTCTCCAATAGCTCCGACATCTGGCTGTCAGAGTCAGCTGCAAGGCGATCCAGCTCTGCACTCCATACATGGGGAACTTTTCACCTTTAGCTTCACAAATACTGTAGAGTACACAGCTGGTAGTTATAACCATAGTCTAACCTACCAGAAAAGCTTCACCAGCAAGCTTTTATCTGCCAAATGCACATTCAACAGTCAATTGAAACCTGCTAGGCATTTTATTGAAGGGCTCCTTGCTGCTATCCTGGTTGCCTGTATAAGGCTTTATGAGCCACAGCAGTAAAGGGTAGACTAGGTCTCCCAAGATCACAATGGGTATGTCTACATGGTAGCTATTATTTCAAAATAACCCATTTTGAAATAAAATCCTTATTTCAAAATAAGTTAATTCAAATTAAGGGAAAGCCTGCTTTTGAAACAGCTGTTATTTCAAAATGGTTATTTCAAAACAACAGCTATTTCGATTTCCTACTAGGTTTAACGGTTTTGAAACAACAGCCTTTATTTCAAAACAATGGGTCCCGTTGTTTTGAAATACAGTATGTCATGTGGACATGAGAAATTTTCTTTTGAAACAACGGCTGTTGTTTCAAAATAAAAAACTCATGTCTGAACACAGCCTATGGGTATTTTCACATCGCCCATTAGAATCTTTTGGTCTGGAAAGAAAATCCCTACTTGCAGCTTTCTGTACAGGTCAGTCTTCCTGGAAATTCATGTGGTATGCACCTTCCCTGACCAACCCATGTTGATATCAGTGAAACACTGACAGCTATCTGCAGTACTATACAGAAGTACACCTTTTTACTGATATACTCCATCCCAAGATAGCCAGGGGCCAAAATTGGGATATGCATGCCTTCTATCACCCTGCCACACTTAGGGAATCCCACTGCTCCAAAACCACCAACGATTTCATGCACATTTCAAGACCCATAGCCCTTCATAGCAGAATGCAATTAAATGACCCTGAACGCTTGCAATAGCACAGTGCAATGGAGGACTTCAACTCCAAACTGATTAGTGACTGACCAGTAGCAGTCTGGAGTTCCCAGCTTCCACATGGCAATCACCACATGCTTCTCCACAAAGCAGGCAGCTCTCACTTTGGTGTTCTTGCACCACCAAGAAAGGGTGAGCTCTGCACATAGTTCCATAAAAATGGCTTTGTGCATTTGCAAGTTCTGCAGCCTCTGTTTGTCACCCTAAGCCTTCATAATGACCCAATCCCCGAGTGCTTGTTATACATGCCCCAAAATGACAGTGCACTGTGTGCAGATGCTCCATGAATACAGACGGTAATCTGAAATTTTTTTTGTTTGCATGTCACACAGAAGTATAGGTGCCTTGGATTTCCAATTCATGTTGGGAAGTCAGGTTATAATGTATTCATGACACTGACAGCAACAGTGGAGAGCAGTACAGAATCCATCCTTTCAGACAGAGATAGTGAGAGCATGGGAAATGGAGATTGTTGAAAAATACTAAGAAATCCATGGAATGATGCACAGATTTCCACCCCATCATGGAACCTCAAATCCTCACCCATGATGTGTTATGGTCCTCTCTCCCTTCCCACAACTCCTAGCAGTACAAGGTGGTGAGTTGCATGGTAGGATAGCTGCCCACAGTGCACTGCTCTCACTGTCAATGCTAGAGCACTAAGTGTGGATGTGCTTTGGTGACAAATGCTACATGAACAGACACAAGCATTGTAATTATGATACCTTTAATCATCTCTAATCTACATTGACAGCAGTTTAGTGTAGACTAAGCTATAGTGTTGGTGTTTTCCCAGATGTGACTGGCTCATTTTATTAATTTAAAATCGAGTGGAAGGAAATAGGGTCATTCCTCCCAAAGGCTGTTCAATAAAGTGAAAATTTACCAAAATAAACAAGGAGTTCTGTGGCACTTACAAGAGCTTTCATGGGAGAAAATCCCACTTCATCAGATGCTTTCAAAGCATCTAATGAAGTGTTATTTTCTCTCACAGAAGTGCATGCAATAAATCAATTTGTTACTCTAAGTGCCACAGGATGCTTTATTTTATTGAACTAACCTGGCTGCCTCTTTGGAACTTACCAAAATACATGCCTTGTTGAATTTGCAACCCCTTATTACAACCTTGATTCCTAAGGTTGTGTGTCTCCTTCATTACTGTTGGAGGAAAACTGGACAAGATACCCTTCAGAGTCTCAGTCTTCCATTTATGTCTTCCTTGAAGAAGACAGTGTACTTCTTATTAAAAAGGATCATATTGCCTTTACAGCTATGTCTACCTCTGGCAAACTAATTTGGACTTGCTAGTCTGTACTAAGAAGTTTGAGCTTAGTTTGAACTAACTACAGGTTAGTTCAAACTAACCAATTGGTTCAAACTTCTTAAGTTCAAAATGAGCGTTAGTCTGAGGCTTGCCTGTGCCTAGTTTGAACTAAGTGCATAAGTCTGGACTAACCCTGGTACTTACAAGTTTGAACTAAGCTTTCTTAGTTTGGACTAGAGAAAGCCTAGTGTAGCCATTGGCTAAATTAGTCCTGACTAAGTCTTAGTCCAGACTAATTTGCCAGTGTAGATATAGCCTACGTAACCAACCCGTAGAACCGTCTAATACCATGACTTTTTTTTGGTAGTTTTAACAAATAGTTGTTCTTGTCCAGAAAAGACAAACTTAACAAATCAGAGTTTAACTTTAAGAGAAGGATACCAGTATCCCCTGAAAGAGGACAGAGCTCCTGGTATGACAAACAGCCTCGGTCCTGGGTTTGGTCCAAGCCATCCTTGTCTATGCTATCTACTAGCATGCAAAGTTGTATAAAATTTCTCATTTTTACCAGCCTTTGATCCAGGAACACCGTTGCTCTGGTAGAAGACCTGGGGCATGGGAAGGGGCTCCATCCCCTGGGCCCCTGCCCCAGCCCCTTGCCCTGATCCAGAGGCAGGGCCTTGGGTTCCTGCTACTGCCAGTCCAGCCCCCAATGCCTGTCGCCCGTCCCTGTCCCCAGTCATAGTGGCTGCCACTGCCAGCCTGGCCCGGGAGAGGCAGGCACTGCTGCGGCCAGGCTGGACCCAGATACCTGGCCAGGGATGGGGCTGGGAGAGGCTGGGGGCACCCCAGATATTCAGGGCACTGGCACAAGGACTTGGCGCATGTGCCTGATGTGTCAGGTTCCAGCAACACCCCTGCTTTGATCCAAGATTAAAATAAAATATCTCAATAAACCAAAAAAGAAATAAAATATTTTCTTCTTAGGAACTATTCCAGTACTTCCTTGAATAGGTAGCTACCTCTATTGACTAGCCATAGAGCTAATGCAGGGTGATGAGCCACAGGTGATAAAGCAGCTCAATTTTAAGTCCTTTAAATTCACTAAAGCAGCTTTTAAACACCACCTCACTGAGGCTGATATTTTAAGAGGAATTAGATTTAAACACACCATCAATAAAGCCATTCGTGTCACTTGTACTCTTCTACTACACTCCAAAATGAGGCATGTTATTATTTACTGGGAAGGGATTTTGTTTACAAAAAAAAATATGGGGGGCTGTTCCTTCCACCCTCCCCCGCCTTCCCTGGCATGGTTTTCTGACTCAACATGAATTGTAAAACAAGCTTCCAGTTGCTTTCAATCAAGCATTACATACCACAGGTTAAAAAGTGATTTGAAGCCACTATGCTGCAGCATAGTTACAGGAATGCGGATAGAGAGCTGATGCTTATCCTAGATGCTTTCAAGGCTTCTAAGATGGAAAGTGATTAACTGAATCCATTGGTTAAGCTTAATGACAACAGATTCCATCACTGAACCCTTAAACCAGATGGACATCACTCTTGTATACTACACGTTGGAAGCACCAATAGCAGATTATAATTGCCATAGTTTTGGTTTTTTACATTGTAACACACTGAGAACAACATGCAATATGATAGCTAAGTATTAAAAGTAAGCTATTTGTTCTTGTACGATGCTTTGTTTTTCCTGAGTTTCATAATAATATTCATTTAAAAAATATGTTTGTACTCCTATACAGCCAAATTTATTTCTTTAGCTACTGTAGGAACAAAAAAGGTAAAACATTACCCAGACATTTTACACAAAGTAGGATTTTCCACTGCTTTCTTGAAAGAAAGAATTATGTAAGGGAAAAAATGAATGCAAAAAAGAAAGATACAAGAATCATTTTTTAAATATTTCTGTAGGCAATAGTTTCATTTCATTGCCATAGACTCACTGAAACAGGCACCTGATAATCAGAAGCACTTAAGGATATTCATAACTTCACTCATGAATATACCCCCTTGGGCTTCACCAGTCTCCATACTATTTTAGACTCCCTCAATCTTCTTTTATGATTCTTCATGAGTAGAAGCCAAAAATACATGATTTTTACATTTTTCTTTAATTAATGTTAATTTGAACATAAAAATGCTATTTATATAGAGTAAATATTAAAAATATGTTCTATATGTTATGGTCTATATATTTTAAATATAATATCAGTACACTAAGATGTATACTATCAAGGTAACTATGCAAGTTCTAGCCCAACTACATCAGATTTCTATATGCATAATATATCACTTGTTTTTTATTTTCAACACATCTCCACACATTACATTTATATTAAACCATTAGGGGTGCTCCCTTCAGTCTCTACATGGCCAAGAATGAGATTTACCCCCTACTAAGAAAGAAAACAACACACTTAGCACTCTTCACCTCCAACAGATGAATGGCTTCACACAGTGGTTGGGGAGGGAGAGGAGTTGAGACACAGCAGTACAGTCTGGGGGCAGACAAATGAGCCCCAGCCAGTGTGGGGGCAAGGTGGGCCAGGTCTGACTCCGCATGCTGTGCAGCCACCAGCTGACTGTGGTGATGCTTGGGGAGCTGGGCATGAATACCACATGGGAATGCAAAGGCCAACCTACAAATTGATTTTAATAAATTGTTCCAGTATTTTTCCAGATATCACATTTAGGCAGACTGAACTAAAGTTCCCACATCATCTTTCTTTCCCTTTTGAAAGGCAGAGATTTGTTAGTCCTCCTCATATGGTCCGGGACCTCACCCATTTTCCATGAGTTCTCAAAGGAAACTACTATCAGGTCCAATCTGCTTAGCTAGCTCCTTAAGTGCCGTAGAAAGAATTTCATCAGCCCCTTGCCAAGTTGACTACATCTAACTTTTCTAAACATTCTTTAACCTTTCTTTCCCTATTGTAGCTTGTGTTCCTTCTTCTTCATTGTTAGTATTAACTGTGTGAAGTATCTGACTACAGTTTTGCTTTCTTTTGTGAAGATGGAAGCAAAACAGGCATTAAATAAGTTGTCTTCTTGATGTTGTCCAATATGAGCTCTCTCTCCCACTTAGAAGAAATCCTATACTTTCCCTCATCTCTTTTCTCCCAATATATTTAAAGGAGCTCTTGGCTGGACTCAATGATCTCATGAGGTCCCTTCCAGCCCTATGATTTGATTTGATTTATGGTCTTTGATAAATATATATTTGTGCTTTAGTCTGATTATATTTCTATATGCTTCTGCCATTCTTAGTAATTTGTCCATGTTCCCATTTTTTGTAGGATTTTTTTTTGTTGCAATTATGAGCATCTGATGGAGCTATATTAGACTTTCACTATTCTTCTACCTTTCCTTCACCTCGGATAATTTGCTGGTGCACCTTTATTGTGGTCTCTGATTAACCACAACTTCTCCTGAATTTCTTTTTCCCTTAGAGTTTCTTCCCCTGGCACCTGACATACCAGCTTATTCATTGTCTTGATTCTGCTGTTCTCACTTCTTCCTTTCCTGAGGAATAACGAGATTTCACTCAAATTGCTTTTCACCTTCAGATTCACAGCCAAGCCTTCCCTATCAGTTGGAATCAAGTCTCAACTGGCTGTCCCCCTGATTACTTCCTCCACCTTCTGAAACAAAAAGTCCTGTGGCACTTAAAGACTAACATTTATTTATCGCATGAGCTTTCATGGGGGAAAATCCTACTTTGTCAAACACTTTGAAGAGGGGGAATTTACAGAACTGGATGAGAATAAATGCAGGGGAGTGTAAGACATTGGATCAGGTCATACTGCTATAGAAAATCAGAGCATTTGTAAGGATTCAAACTCTAGGAAACAGCACACAGAGGGAGGGTGAAGTTAAATTACCTGTTATAATATGAAAAGAATCCATAGTCACGATTCAGCCTTGCTTTTGCACAATCTGCATATTATTTGAATTTTGGCTGTTTCTCTTTCAAGTCTTGATGTCCCATTGATTTTCTTGAGGCCCATTATTAACAAAATTATCAGTGGAGCGATTAGGAAGATGGAAGTGCTCAGCAACTGGTGTGTGTGTGTGTGCGCGTGCGCGCACGCTGTGATTTCTGATGTCAGTTTTGTGTGCATTTATTCTTCTGTGTAGGGACTGTCCTATTTGTCCAATGTATAAGGCACAGGGGCATGTCCACCATATGATGTCATAAATCACATTGCTAGATGAGCAGCCGAATGATCCTTTGATGAAGTAGCTGGCTTGATTAGGTCCTATGATGGCATCTTTAGTGCAGATATATGTACAAAGTTGGCAGCGTGGTTTGTTCCAGGGATATGTGCCTGCTTTAATGTTTCTGTTGTTAGGTCTGTAGTTGTTGGTGAGCATCTGTTTAAGGTTTGGGGGTTGTCTGTAGGCAAGGAGAGGTATGTCTCCTAAGGCTAGAGAGAGTTTGGGGTCATCTTTTAAAATAGGCTGGAGGTCCTTAATGATCTGTTGTAGAGGTCTGACTTGAGGGTTGTATGTGGCGACCAGTGGTGTTCTATTGTTTTCTTTTTTGGGCCTTTCCTGTAGTAGTTGACTGCTGGGTACCCATCTAGCTCTGTCAATCTGTTTCTTTACTTCTCCAGGTTGGTACCTCCCTGCATTTATTCTCAACCAATTCTGTAAGTTCCCCCTCTTCGAAGCGTCTGACGAAGTGGGATTTTTCCCACGAAAGCTCATGCAATAAGTAGATCTGTCAGTCTTTAAGTGCCACAAGACTCCTTGCTTTACTAGACTAACATGGCTGCCCCTTTGGAACTTGGCTAGATGCAAGGCATTGAATACAGCCATTTGAAGTGGAAATCCATCAACTTCATGCAACAGCTCGCATGGATTCAGACAGACATCATCTTCCTTTCCAAGTACAAACAACTGGACATCATACCTGATGGACTGAGGGTGAAAAATCCTTTACAACTGACATATTACACAGACTACAGCAAGAGATTATGCTACACACTCTCACTGAAACTTAGAAACCACCTGATCAGCATCCTGCACAGGAAACAGAAGAAAATTAGAAATTAAATCTAAGGACTGGATTCTCTCATACAAATCCAACCTACAGCACGTTCTTCTATATGACTGACTTCACAAAAAGTAGAAAAGCCATCTACGCCACACACTTTTTTTTTTCCTTCTCTAGAAAAGTAAAGACACCAAACTGCTATATAGCACTAAGGACAACAAAAGTGACACCTTTAATCTTTCAAGCTATATGCTTACTCCAACGGAGGAATCTATGCTATCTCTGGGACTTTTCTTCTGCCCCACAACCGCCACACAAAAGATAATTTTCTGCAGTGACCTGGAGGAGTACTTTCACTGTCTAAGACCCAAAGAATTTCTCCATAACACCAATGATCATTGCAGTGATGCCCAGGTACCTTCTCCGAACACCACCACAAGAAGAAATATTCTTCGTGGACTCCTCCAGAAGGTCAGAACAACAGACTAGACTTCTACATTTATTGTTTCCGTCACCGTGAAAAGGCTGAAATCATGGACAAACAACATCCCTTACACAATAATCTCAGCCATACAGAACAAAATACCATCCACAGCCTCAAACAACTCTGACATTATTATTAAGAAGGCTGACAAATGAGGTGCAGTCGTCGTCATGAAGAAACTGGATTACGACCAGGAGGTTTATAAACAACTCTCCAACACAACATTCTACAAACCTCTTTCCTCAGGCCCCACTGAAGAATACCATAAAGAATTACAACGCCTACTCAAGAAACTACCTAAGGCAACACAGGAACAAATAAAGGCAGACACACCACCAGAACCCCCAACCACGAATATTCTATCTACTACCTAAAATCCATAAAAAAAAAAAAGGAAAGCCTGGATGCCCCATCACCTCAGGCATTGGCACTCTTACAGCAGGCTTATCTGGTTATGTGGACTCCCTCCTCAGACCCTATGTTATGAACATCCTCAGCTATCTTTGAGATACTATAGATTTCCTGAGGAAAATACAATCCATCGGTGAGCTTCCTGAAATCACCATCCTGACCACTATGGATGTAGAAGCTCTTTACACTAACATCCCAAACAAGGATGGATTACAAGCTATTAGAAGAATCATCCCAGAGGATGCCACAACACAGCTTGTGACTGAACTTTGTGCTCACCCACAACCATTTCAGATTTCAGGACAATTTATACCTGCAAGTCAGTGGCACTGCTATGGGTACCCGCATGGCCCCACAGTATGCCAACATTTTTATGGGTGACTTAGAACAACAACATTTCCTCAAGTCTCATCCCAAACCACCTCTCCTTTACTTATGCGACATTGATGACATCTTCATGATCTGGACCCATGGCAGGGATGCTCTTGAAGATTTCCACAGAGATTAACAATTTCCACTGCACAATCAAATTGAGCCTGGAACACTCCACACAAGAGATCCACTTTCTGGACACTGCAGTACAAATTAGGGATGGACACATCAACACCACTCTATACCAAAAATCTACTGATCGGTATAGTTATCTACATCCCTCGAGCTTCCATCCTAAAACACACCACACAAGCTATTGTCTACAGCCAAGCCCCAAGATATAACTGCATTTGCTTTGATCCCTCAGACAGAGACAGACATCTTCAGGATCTCTGTCAAGCTCTCTTAAAACTATGGTACCCACCCGGAGAAGTAAACACACAAAACACACCAAACAGATTGACAGAGTCAACTACTACACGAAAGGCCCAAAAAAGAAAACAACAGAACACCACTGGTCACCACATACAACCCTCGAGTCAGACCTCTACAACAGATCATTAAGGACCTCCAGCCTATTTTAAAACATTACCCCTCACTCTCTCAAGCCTTGGGGGACAGACCTCTCCTCGCCTACAGACAACTCCCAAACCTTAAAGAGATACTCACCAACAACTACAAACCTAACAGAAACATTAAAGCAGGCATATATCCCTGGAACAAACCACGCTGCCAACTTTGTACATATATCTGCACTAAAGATACCATCATAGGACCTAATCAAGCCAGCTACTCCAAAGGGTCCTTCACCTGCTCATCCACTAATGTGATTTATGCCATCATGTGCCAGAAATGCCCCCACACCTCACACATTGGACAAACAGGACTGGCCAACGCAGAAGAATAAGTGCACACAAAACTGACATCAGAAATCACAACAACAACAACAAAAGTTGCTGAGCACTTCCTAATCACTCCATTGATGATTTGTTAATAATGGTCCTCAATAAAATCAATGGGACATCAAGACTTGAAAGAGAAACAGCTGAAATTCAAATAATATGCAGATTAGATTGTGTGAAAGCAGGGCTGAATCGTGACTATGGATTCTTTTCACATTATAACAGGTACTTCACCCTCTCTCTGTGGGCTTTTTCCTAGAGTTTGAATCCTTACAAGTGCTCTGATTTGGTGTTGCAGTATGACCTGATCTAATGTCTTCCACTCCCCTGCATTTATCCTCATCCAATTCTCTAAGTTCTTCCTCTTCAAAGCATCTGTCAATGCTAGAAGCCCAGCTTTGAAGAATTTATAGTGCTTTCATATAAATTGGCTACATACACTTGAAGATAGCATGTTTTCAGCTGAGTCAGATTTGCCATCTGGAAGGAGCAACATTTCTTTTTAAAAAATATTGTTGTCTAGAGTATCAAGTTAAATTAACTTTACTCATGTGCAATAATAGCTTTAAAATCTTGCAATCAAAGGCCAAATGAAAATGAGATGAGGAAAAATAGTAACGCTCTATTTACAAAGCAAGAAGCTGATGCATATTACTTCTATGCTAGATGATGTACTGTGTATCAGAACAGCTAGGGGACAGTCTTTCATTTACATTGTTTTCTTCCCGGTCTTTGTTCAGGATCTTTAGGGTCTGCTAGAGAAGGAAGAGAGAACTGGACTAAAGCTTCTATATATGCTATAGTTATGCAACTTCAAATTATCTCAATCAGGTCTTAAACTCAGTAAATGTAGAAATCACATCAACACTTGAATCGGAGGCAACCCAGAAAGCACCCACAGTTCAGTCTGAAAGGAAGTACGAGTTAGAAATCAGTAAGGGGGTATCAGTGAGGCTAAGGGAGTTTAAACTGGTACACCTATTCAGATTCCAATTTGTCCTGTTATTTCCTCTAATTAACATCCCTCTCTGTGATTTCAAGACTCTGTGATTCTCCATTACAGAGAGATGTTAAATACTTCAGATTTCACAAAGCTACATCTAAGCAGTGTCCTGTCCAATGTGTACTCACATGAGAAGGAGGGGACTCCTGTTCAAATTCCTCCTTCTCATCAAGCAGAGATGGGAATTGAACTGGGGCATCCCACATCCTGGGTGAGTTCCCCTGCCACTGAGTTAAAGTTTATAATGAAGGCAGGGAAGCTGCTTCCTCTCCTCACATTCATCCCCTGTCCAGTGCATGGATAGGCAGCTGCCCAGACCATTCTGACAATTAAGCATCTCCTGTCCAACAGAGTTTTTCTGGCTGGGGACTGCAAGCGGGCATAGGCACATCCACAGAGCCCAGTTTTAGACAACAAATTCTGTAAGAGCAACAGACCCTAGAGCACACCCTTCCTACTGGCAAGCTTCAGGGGCTTCCTGTCTAGGATGCTGTCTTTTTGGGGATCTCTATCTTAGAGGTCTATTTCTCCCCATGAATTGAACAAGTAGCCCAGGTGCCTAGCCCAGAGTTTCAAAAGGGTAGCCGTGTTAATCTTGTCCAGCAAAACAAACAAGAACTCTGGTGGAACTTTTAAAGACTACCAAATTTATCACATGTGCTTTTGTGGGAGAAAAATCCCACTTCATCAGATGCTTGAAGAGTTTGTGAATTCCAATTATTCTCAAGACACTTAAAAGTTAACCTTGTCCACCACACTTATGTACTAACAGCTGACTAGCTAGACACTGGAGAAGATAGCCAATTAGTTCAGCAACCTTATAGAAAGATTCTGCTAACTGTTCATATGGATCTACTTTCTGCATATTATAGCATAGTGCATATTTAAATACATTTAAATTAAGTTTCCTAATTCCACCAACATGGGTGCCCAAAGGAAACAGCTTCAAGAGACTTGGATTCTGCTGTCTTAAAAGGTTTGACATTGAAAACTGAAAATGCACCTGCTGAATGCTCATGCGTGCTGTGTATTGTGCTGTAGACAAATCAAGTTTGCTATAGAACTAGGATTTTCATGAAGAGGACACGTATATCAAGATTATACCAGCGAACAATTGTTTTAAAAATAAAAGTATTATAACAATCAAGGATCCTTAGGGTCCCAAAACAGCCAAACTGTCACATGAACATAGAAAAATTCTCCCTGCTCAGTCAGTAAAAGTGGTGTTAGTCAATCATACCATACAACAGTGCTGTAACACTGTTATTCTAGGCTCCATATTATGGTACAACCATAATACTGTATATGATGTGTGCACATACTTATCAAAAATTACGTTTTTTAAAAAATGTAATGCATTATTTAAAAATTCATCTAAAAAATAAAGCCATTTGGCACCTTCATGTAAAATTTCAAAGAAATACTGTTTCTTTTAGCTAGTGCTGGATTAAGACAGATAACTAAAATAGATTGTAACCACTTCAGAAGTTGTGCTTGTTCCAAATGATGCAATACCCAATGAAATTATCACAGCAGATATGCCTTTTGATCTGAATTACAGGACATATTACCAGCAAACCATCCCAACTGCTAAAGATCATTTTGCTTCCTGATTTATTAGTGACAGACAGCTCAGATCCCATCATTTGACCTAATTTTGCCTAATGCTGAATGACTTAACATGTGATTACTCATTCAAAATGAGAAGGTTTTGCAGGGTGAGCCATTAGCTACACAAACCTGTTACAAATCAAGTCCAGCTTTTAGATTCTTAAGAAATCAGTCCTGGAGATCTGATTAAAGAAAGCATCTGGTGTCCCTCTGTTCAGACCTCAATTCACTGGCTAAATAAAAGATGAACAAATTAAAAAAAGAAAGGACTGAAATATGCCATTTACTGATAATGCAAAACACATCATCTTTGTATTCTGCTTCAAATGCATCTCTTTGGGACTCGTACTACACAATTAAAAAGTTCTCTCCAGCACAGTCTGTCACTCAGAAATAAAATAGGTCTCTGTAGTCGAGGCCGCCCTCCATGGCCCCACCTCTGCACCTTCTCACCTTGTTGGAGTTGGGGCAAAGCCTGAGAGTGGCACCCCAGCAATCCACCCCAGCACGGGAAGGCAAACATTCAGTGCCAGTAGCTCAGGGCCTTCAACCCCAGGAAGGGGGTAAGGCAAACCCACAGTCAATAGTTCGGGGGCCTTCAACCCCAGCAAGGGGTAAGGCAAGCACCCAGTAGCCCAGATAGCAGCAGGGCAGGGAAGGGGAGCACAGGCCCACCAGCTCCACTGCAGTCCAGCCCAGGGCCCTACTAGTGGCATGCACAGGGTGCCCCTATGTCAGCAGGGCTCCTGCCAAAACACACTGACTCACCAAACTGCCCCTGGGTACTTCCTTCCCACCTCTCCCCACAATACCTGGGGTACATAGTCCTCACTGTCCTCTGGGTAGGTTCCCCAGGGCATCCCAGTCAAGCCCTCACTATCCTCAGGTGGCAACGCAGGCAATTTGGCCTCCTCTACCAGTGGCACTTCTTCCAGGTCACACAGGTCCAGGGTATCCGGCTCACTGCCTTCCCCAGCAGAGGGAAGCTCATCCAGGTCCTCATAGGCATCTGGCTGATCCCCAGGTCCTCCACAGAGGGAAACTCATCCAGGTCTTCCCCCGGGGAAGTTTCTTCCAGGGGCACAGCCGGCCAGGGCTCCTCCCCTCAGCTCTCATGGGGCAGGGGATCTCACTGTCAGTCAGGCCTCTTTGTCTCCTAGGGTAGAAAGTCTACCAGTGCTAACAGCCACCTCCCTCTCTGTTTCCCCCATAGCTGCCTAGTCCGGCCCCTTATATAGTCCTCCCGCTCCCTCCGGCGGTCACTTTGGTTCCGGCCCGGGCTCTTACGTAAGGCCTCCTCAGGCCAGCAGGGGAAGTGTGGGCACTCACTTACCTCTCAGCCCGTGGGTAACTGTTCTCCTCTACTACAGTCTCTTTTTATGCTATTCTAATAGTCAGCTAACTATGTGCTACGACAAGGGGCAGAAGAAATACTTTGTCCCCAGTATGAAAGATGAATTCCATTGTCTCTTTACCATCTCTTTATACTGGACCTCAGGCTAAGAGCTTATTGAGAAGGACTGCTGGGGAAACCAGGCATGGGAAAAGGCAGCTCTGAAAATGAGACTGTGGATTTTTTTTAACTTGTTACTTTTCAAGTTTCTGTTGCTGGTCTGATTATCAATATTCTCCCGTGTCAAGTGTACATCTCTTGTCACTGTGTTTTGTACCTGGCGAGTCATCCCACCAACTTCTATGTGTATACATGCACACAAAGAGTCACTGTGTCCTGCAGCAGTGACTGATTTTGGGGTCCTCCTTTTTTAGGTGGACAACATGAAACATCATGACCCTGATTTTCAGAAGGTGCTGAACACTTGCAGCTCACATTAGTTTAAACTGCATTTATGGGGCCTTTACTTTTGAGAGGCAATGAGCACATAGACATCAAGTACTAACAGCATCATCAGGTGTTCAAGGCCTAAAACCTTCTCCGTGTTTTGTTTTCTGGGGCTTGTGCCTTCTTTTTTCTGAAAAAATGATGGTTAAGAAGAATTTTTTTCTATTATTAAATGAAAGAAGATGCGCACATAGCAATGTGACAGCAGAACACTGACAGGTTATATTCATATTATGGGACATGCAACAAAATAACAGGACTCAGAATTTCGGTCTTTTTTTAAAAGGTCAACATTAAAGAAGCAGTAGATTAATTTCTGCAAAAATGTAGAATATTCAGTTTTATTTGCATCTTAAATATCTAGGCATGTCTCTGTGGTTTATGATATCCAATAAACCCTCTGAATACAAGCTGTGCAAAAAAGTCTTGGGCACTTAGTAGGTCCTACAAGGGAATAAACACCCTTTGGCTAGCAAAAATCCTTTATGGAACACCATGTATAGCTGAATTTACAATATCCCAGTGTGACAGGATGCACCCCTTCTGAACGCTACTGTAATAATCCTTTATTCACCACATTTTGTATGTTAACATTTGACAACTAATAACTTGCTAATCAATAACACTATGGTGAACTGTAGATAGCAGCAGTATATGTAAAATTATGATCATAAGCTGAAATCATGGCCAGTGTTTTCACGAGACAAGTCTGAGTATGTGAACCTGTTTCTCAAAGACAAAGGACAAAGTTGGCACCTCTGGCCAGAATTCCTAAAAGCTGATAGGAAGTTACTTACCATGTCGCCATTATTTGGCAAGGAATGGAGGCAGGAGCAAACAGATCTGTATCTTAAACAGTAGGAAAGCTCTTTCACTATGACTATGTCTACACTTCCCAAAGAGCTTGAATTTGTTAATTCAAACTTATAAGTGTGAATGTAGTTCGAACTACATTCACACTTATTAGTTCGAATTAACAACATGAACTGCTGGTAAATTGAATTACAGTTAATTCGACTTAACCCACTTTCCTAATTTGAACTAACTGCCTTTATTTCGAACTAACAAAGTAGAATTAACAGTCCACGCTGTGCCAAGTTCAAACTACGGGCTTAGTTCAACCTAAAGGTCAGGTCTTGCTAGTTCGAACTAAGCTTTCATTAGTTTGAATTAAGGAATTCTTTACTTCAAACTATTGAAAGCCTAGTGTAGACAGGGACCAAGTTCGAATTAAGCCTCTTTAATTTGAACTAACTTGCAAGTGTAGACATAGCCTATGAGACTACACAACTCCTCCTTCACTGTAGGAACAAACTTTATCTAGGCATTACTCTCAAAAAATTGCATTTCAGAGAATGACAACTATATAAATAAGAGTGAAAAAAACAAGCTAAGTTCTCTTTAAGTTCAAAAGGAACTGCTGTTGGATTTTGGGAGCAGATCCTGCCCTGAAACTTAGTAAGTAATATTACTAGGAACCTTTAGCTAGAGAATCTCACCTTGAGCCAAAATCTACTTTCTTTAGTGTCAGGATACACTTTAACTTAAGACTCAGATTTTAAGTGTGCACAACTATTTCTCTTTGAAGTTGAACAAATAAAATTTTTTTTACTCTTTCATTAAACAATCAAATCCACCATTGTGACTTCTTTGGATAACTCCATTTTAGGAAGCAAACTATTGTATATTGGTCTCCCTGGCAGCGCAACAGACAACATATCTGGACTCTCAAGCTGGCGAGTGCAGAACACATGTTTTTGGGGGGAGAATACAGGACAAGGAGTGTGCTGAAGTCACCTTGCAAATTGTAACCAAGACTCCTGGGCACCAGCTTGTGGTTGATGTTTGCTAACAGGCTGCTAAAGTCAGACATGCTGGATCAAGGCTGTGATTACCCACAGAAACTCAGGGTGTGACTAGTGTGGTGGCAAGCTGTTTGTGAGTGGCCCAGAGCTATAGCAGCAGAGCATTATGGGGCACCCCTGGTTGCAGGGCAGGAGTGACACAGCCCCTCACTCATCTGGATAGCACCTCACAATGTTATAGCCACCTAAAACATTAGTATGATTCACTATCTATTTGTGGCTATTCTCCAAGTCCAACCTCCTAGCTTAGTTTAAGGAGCAGATTTCTCCTGAGATACATTTATAGAGGTCTGTCATTAACAATATTAGGTTATCAAACACCTGGTGCCAGATGCATGGCTTCCATAGGCACATCCTTTTTCTGATTGCATTTTTGATTTCCACATAAGCAGATTAAGTGGATGAATAGCAGTTAACCCAAAAGCAAAACTTATAAAATGTTTAAGATGTGGGGAAGGGGAAAAAGAGCTTGTATTTCCTTGGTCCTTAATACTTGCCCTGTGGCATTTTCCTTCTCTCCAGAAGTGGTCTGTTTCGTTTGATCCTTGCTACGGGTGCTCTACTTCACTGCAAAAAATGTTTAAACCACAGCACTGTGTGCATGGCTATGTTTACACTACAGGGCTTGGTTAAGCCAGCTTAATAAAGTCTGCTTAAAGTAGACTTTATTAAGCTGGCTTAGCACGTCCACACTCCAAATGCCAGGAGACTGCCCACATCCACACTGGCACCTGCTAGGTAGCCTTAGGACTGGTGCATTGTGGGTACCTGGCCCACAGTGTACCACAGCAGCTGTGCCCCTCTCTTCCAGCCACTCCTTCATTCTAGAAAGTGAGTGACCACACCACCCTCCATACTGGGTGTGGCAACAGGGAGGCCAGGGAGCCTGACGTAGCCCAGCGATGTGCCAGAGCAGCACTCCACACCCTCCCTGTGTTGCCCTGACTCCTCTGGCTCTGGAACAGGTGCTGCAGGGCAACTGCCAGCACAGGGGTAGGGCACAGCAGTTGTTAAGACTTAAACACCAGGAAACAGCATATAGAGGAAGGTGAAGTCAGATCACCTGTTATAATGGGGGGAAAAAATCCATAATCTGGATTTAATCCTGCTTTCACACAATCTAATCTAAAAGAAATAGCAACTTTCCTTCTTTCTTTCCATGTGCTATTTCCCAGTGTTTGAATCTTAACTGCTTTGATTTGCTGTTACAGTGTGACCTGATCCTATGTCTTACACTCCCCTGCATTTATTTCCTACCATTCTGTAAATTCCCCCATCTTCAAACTTTCTGACGAAGTGGGATTTTTCTCCCATGAAAGCTCATCCAATAAATAAATTTGTTAGTCTTAAACAGTGCCTCCTTGCTTGTGTTACAACAATATCAGGGGGGTCCTTTGAGAAGAGGAGATACACAGGGTTGGTCAGAGAGGGGGAGAGACAGGCAGGGACAGGCTGAAAAGCGCAAGGGGAAGACAGGAGCTTGGGTAGAGAAGGAGCGACATCAAGGACTGGGCTGAGAAGAGCAAGGGGAGACACACAGGTTTGGGTAGAGAAGAGGGAGACATTCAGGGTCAGGCAGAGAAGGGCAGGGGAGGAGACACACAGTTTTGGGCAGAGAAGGGGGAGACACTGAGGATTAGGCTGAGAAGGGCAAGGGGGGACACACAGGTTTGGGCAGAGAAGGGGGAGACACTTGGGTTTGGGCAGAGAAGGAGTGAGACTGGCAGGGTCAGGCTGAGAATGGGGGAGACATGCAGAACAGGCAAAGAACAGGGGAGACATGGGGGGTCGGACTAAGAACGGGGGCAGACATGCAGAGTGGGCTGAGAATGGAGGAGACATGCAGAGCAGGTTGACAACAGGGGAAATGCCGGGTCAGGCTGCGATGCCGGGTCCGGCTCAGAACAGAGGAGATCAGTCAGGGAACATGGTGAGTCTGACTGTGGTCCACACAGCGGGGAACGCTCCCAGCTGTGTTATGCCTTCTAGCCAGCCTCCATCCACGTGTTTTCTGTGGTTGGGAGACCAATTAAGTCGACTTAAGGCAACTTCTCCCCCACATTGCCTTAAGTTGACTTAATAAAGTTGACTTAACTGTAAGGTCGACTTTATAAACGGAAGTAATAAAGTCAACTTTACCTGATGCTAAAGTCGACTTTATTGCCCTGCAATGTAGACAGGGCTTTGTTTAAGTCGACTTAAGGGCCCTTAAGTCAACTTAAACACACAGTGTAGACATACCCCATGATCTCATCAAATCTGAGATGGGAACCAGGTAAAATCAGTATTTGTTCTGAATTCCCTGATGCAGTAGGAACTATTGGGGGTTCGGTAGGACAATCATTCTATATCAGACAGGGTAACAGAATGATGTTACAGAGCACCATTTCAGTCCTTGGCTCAATCCCCTGAATCTTTGCTTTAGCAAACATTTTTCCTCTTATGTACTAAACTATAGGCCACCCAAGAATGAGGCCATTATTTGTTTTCCCATTCATTGACCTTAAAGTTTCTCTTTCATCATCATAACCTTCATTTTCCTGAGAACTGCATCAGCATCTCTTCCTTGTAGAGCAGATATGGAAAACAAATAGTTTGTCCTTCCCATAACAAGTATTTTTGTCTCCTTTTTAAATTTACCTGGGGCAGAACTCTGCAATAGCTACACAACAAAGAACTACATTGCCTGACTTTTTGTGCTTTATTCTGGAATCCCAGATAGCGAAGATACTGTACATGGAAATCCCTTCCTTCTGCCTTTTGGAGTCTGATTATGTAATCCTTTAAGTTATTGCTGTACTGCTGTAATCAAGTTTGTCCCAAGATATTAGAGAGACAGCATGACTAATTTTTTTTAATTGGACCAATTTTTGATGGTGAAAGAGATAAGTTTTACATCTTAAACAGAGCTCTTCTTCAGATTAGTATCTCACTCAACTTGTCCATTTAGTTATTTCTATGCACTAGTAACTTCTACTGCATGCACAAGTAAATTTACTACCACCCATATATGAAGGTTTCCTTTAGGGAAAAACTGCAAAATCAAGCAAGGTATTAATCATTTTTTCTCTTTTTCACGTGCTACCTAGTTAACCAAGTAGTGCAGGGGATGGCTGATCATCTAAGATTAAAAATTAAGATTAGTGTATCTCCTAGTATGCTGGTCTCCATGTCAGAGTATGAGCATGACCTTGAGGTATCATGTTAGCCAACAACATTAAACACCACTAGCAAGGACAAGCGTGTCAAATGACTATGAGTAAACCCTATTGGAACCTAGGTTCCCTCATTTTCAACTGCCATAATGTTAAACACAGCACAGAGAACAAAGTCCTATTCAATATTATGTTAATAAATGCAATTAATCAAACTCTCATTTAAAAAAACCCCCACAAGTTTTCTAATGAAGACAAACTCACTGAAGGTAGAAACTCTGAACTTAAGAGAAAAATAAGGAGCTAGTCCTTTCAAGTTTTATACAAGTAACATGCTATTTATAGTAAGGATTGTTTCTTCCTCCACTATAATGAAAGTACTAGCACATAAGACACTTGTGAGACAACATTATGTCTTCAGAAACCAGAAGAAAATATTTACAAACCAGAAAGACAAAGTCCAAAACAGTGGGATCCAAAATGCTCAGTTTAGGGCTGCACCTGTTCAGTTTTCCCAGATTTAATGGGTCAGTCCTAAAAAAACATGCTAGGAAAAGTTCCTATAAAAAGGCAAATACAGCAACAGAGGAAATTTAATGAAAACCAGGAAATCATAGGGAAAATGGTGTTTTTATTTGGTGTTAAGAGTTACCACCATATTACATTACAAAAACAGCACAAGTAATTCAGACTAATGAATTAAATCTGTTCTCTACTGCTTGCCAGTAAATAATTTCCATTGTATTTAGACACTTAGAGTGTGACTGAGTCAAAGAAATCACAGAAGGAAGTTTTCAGTCCCCAGGAAAGAACTGAATTGCTGTGGCCCCACAAAAGCCATTCTAGCTGTGTCTTTAATATTTTGTGAGGCTTTCAATCAATTTTGACTTTTTGCTTTTTGCTTCCTTTTGTTCTTGTGATATAAACCCAACATGTTACTACAGTACACTGAAACAGAAGAGAAATCTAATATCTTAATTGCTTTTCACTAAAAAGGTAGAGGGAGTAGACAACAAAGATATCTATATGCAAACAGCCAAGCTGCCCAATGGAGCCTTTGATAGCATTCAGTGTAGTGACTGATTGGAGAACAAATGGGTTTCCTTGCAGAAAGGGAGTGGAGGGGATTTTTTTAAGTAGCTAATTTTGGGGCCTCTCTGACCTAAGCATATCCTCTTCTCATGTTTTAAAAAGCAGGTAATCATGACTCCATGTGCTTGAGTTTACTTTCTTCAAATAGGATTATATCAATGTTTACATTTGGGAACCATGTGCTCCTGTAAAAATCATTCTTACCTTTCATCAGTTTTTAATACAAAAAAAGCGTCTAGTCCCCATGGACTTTATACACCTGAAGGAGTTGGTGGCTTAAGTGAGAAGGTGAAATTAGCAGAAGGCTGGCTGAGTGCCTCACAGACCACTCTTACTGTCACAGCGTTGCTAATTCTCATAGTTTTATTACCAGTCTCATGATATTTGTTATTTTATTTAGAGTCCCAGCTCTTGGATACAAATAACTATATGAGAATTAGAGCTAGTGAGAAGTTTTTTGATAGAGCTTTTTCCATTGGAAAATGCTGATTTGTCATAAATGAAGTGTTCTACAGGAATGTGTTTATATTCACAAACTCTTTTGATAGAAACCACACACATTTCTGACAGAAGCCTGGCTGTTTTTTTGACTGCCTGCCTCATCAGCTGCTTGCTTACTGAAATCAGAAGTGTCCATTCCGTGGAAAAATCCACTCAAACTTTTTGTTCCAATTTAGAACAAGGTATTTTTTAAGAATTGTGAAGTTTTCCACTGGAAGGAAATTCTTGTTCCTGCACAGCTTTGCGAGAAATTTTTCACTTCTTTTCTAAAGCTTTTAGCCCTTATGGTTGCAGAGAGACCCTTGAAAATGTGACTCAAAGGCTCTTTGCAACCTAAAATGCATCTTAAGTCTCATGATTTTGAAGGCCAGAATATCAATTTTTGAATGTGTGAGACTGGCAATAGTACTGTTCTCCCAGATCAAAGTCATACTCCACAAGCTGTCCTTTTCCTACAAATACAGCTTGAGACAAGCAGAGTCACTCCAGGGGGTCCGCAGACAGGCTGGGAGCTGGGGCCGGACACTGCCAGGGTCTCCGGTTGCCATCGAGACCCACGCCAGCAGGGATCTTCCCCCAAGCAGGGAGTTTTTAAAACTCCTGCCCTGAGCATGCTCAGGGCAAGTATCCTGGAAGGTGGCCAGGTGCCAGCAGCTCCAGTGGCCAGGTAACGTGGGGAAAGGAGCCCTGTGGGGGGTTGGGGATGGGGGACATGTGGGGAGGGTGGAGAACTGGCCAGCAGGTGGGGAAACTTCGGGGAGGGCAAGGGTGAGCGGCCATGGCTATGGCAGCCCCTGCTCCCTGGCAGGGGGATGGGGCCATGGCGGTTCCCAGCTCCTCTGCAGGGGGATGGGGCTGCAGTGGCTCCCAAGGCAGGGGTAGAGGGCCATGGTTGCGGCAGAAGAACAGGATGGGCAGTGACAGACAGCCATTGGAGCTGCAAAGCTTTTTTTGGTTTGAAAGGGGTCTCCAGACTTAAAAAGGTTGGGAACCCCAGCTCTATACCTTAGGCAGGAGATAGGTATCTGGCTGTCTGGAGTGATGCAGTAGCATGAATGCCCCAAGAGCCAAGACTTGGACCCAGGGAAGTTTAACAGAGAAAAACTAGGTGACAAATAAGTTTTGCTGGCTGCCAACCAGGAATTTCATGGATCGCAGTGGTGCCATGCATATGGATATAGGCACCTGCCTTTGGAGTTTAGGCTCCTAAATTGCTTCATTAGTTGCAGCCTAAGAGGCTGCAATGTTTTAAAGCATCATACAGAAGTGGTTCCCAACTGGTGTGCCGCAGCAACCCCTTTGATGTGCCATCAGCAGCAGCAGGATGTGGCCCTGACCATGGTCTGGGGACTGCAAGCAGTGGCAGGATCCAGCCCTGGCCGGGGAGCTGCCCACAGCAACAGAGTTTGGGAGCCGCAAGCAACCAGCCACAGCAGAAAAAAATGTTGGGAACCACTGTCTTACAGAATCAAACTTTTAAACTCACCCCTGGAAGATGTAGCATACCCTCCACTCCCAGGGTGTGTCTACACTGGCAAATTAGTCTGAATTAAGGAGCCTTAATTGGAAATTAGTCTCCATCCACCATAGAGTTGCACTAGTTTGAATTAAGGTATTCCTCAATTTGGACTAATGAAAGCTTAGTTCGAATTAGTAACACCTGCATGTATTTCGAACTAAGTGCTTAGTTCTATTCTTAGTTCAAACTAAGGGCAGTATAGACTGGATTAAGCCTTAATTTGAACTAAATACATTCGAATTAGGGCAGTTAGTTCAAATTAACAAAGTGCACTAATTCGACTTAAATGTTAAGACGTATTAGTGCATCTTGTTTATTCAACCTATTAACGTCGGTTTTAGTTTGAATTAAGGTTGAACTTATTAGTTTGACTTTGTTAATTCAAACTAACTTTTGTAGTGCAGACGTAGGCCCAAGGGGGCACTCCACGTCTCATGGGATTGTGCCCTAAATCCCTGAGACTTGCAGTAACAGCAGACTTGGCCCTAGTCTATACTTGGGGCTTTTTCAGTGGCAGTTGACCGCCGGTTACACAAGGAACATAAAATTCCTGAGGTAACTATAGGTGACTTTTTAAGTCACCAGTACACACTGGAGGAAAGCCAACTGCAAATCACTTGCAGCTGGCTTTCCCCTATGCTCCCTGACCCCAGGACTTCCAGGTGAGCTTCTGGGAGTGCTGTGATCTGCTCCCGGAAGGATGAACTGACGGTGGTGAATTTGCTGCCACAAGTATAGACCTACCTTTGGTGTGTAAAGTTCTAAGGGAGCCCAAATGTTCAATGGTTTCAAAAAATGTTTTCTCCTATATGTCTTGTTTTGGAAACAGGGAATGCATATATTTAGAAGGACATTTAGTCTCATTGTAACTGCTCATCATATTTAGCATATCGTGTCTTGTACCAAACAAGGAAAGGAATAAAAATGCAGAGTGATTCCATTAATAAACCCAATTATTCAATCAGTGGCACTTCAGCAACCAGATACATCCAAACGTCTCATCTTATGAAATTAATACAATATGTAATGCATTGTTAAGAGATCATGGGAATGATCTTAAAACCAAAACACGCTTTTCTATTTTGTATGTTATTTAACTAAAAGGGGTGCCCTAAAAAGTAACCATATATTCTGATATTATATAAATAGCTTGTTATTGTATTCATTTTAATTATTGAAAATGCCACAGTAAACTCAAATAAATGTTTTTAATGGCATCTATAGTCTTTCACATGAAACTAAAAAGCATCTTTTAAAAAATGTGCAATAAATTGCATATGAAAAACTCCACCACACTCATCAATAACTCTAGTAAAACCAATTATGGGTCTCCTGGATCTAAAGATACAGCCTTAGTACTTGAAAGAATAACAGAAGAAAATGTATATTGCTTTAAAGCATGCACATCCAATAGCAACTTCCTCCCAATCTGTGATAATCATCCAGTTAAACATCACACCTTAGACAGTGAAAGGAACATCAACATTAAGAAATAAATTGAACTATTTTTTCCTAATCTTCTACAACTTTCCATAATAGATTTCACCTTTTTTTTTTTGTCAGTGTTAAACTGCAGAGGTGGAGCTGATTTGCAAACTTGACACAATCCGACTGAGTCTGAATAGGGACTTGGAATGGTTAGCACATTACAAAAAGTAACTGTCCCTGTTCACACATTCTCTCCTTCTAATCAACTAGTGTGAATGGGCCCCATCTGCCCTAACCAAATTTACTTTGCTAACACTTGTCTTCCTCCATACTGGCATGTGTATATATACCTCTCAACTGTAGTTTCCGCTTTATGCATCTGATGAAGTGGGTTGGATTTCATGAAAGTTTATGCCTGAAGAAATCTGTTAGTCTTTAAGGTGCCACAGGACTTTTGTTGTTTCTACTTTTTTTTTTTTAATCTCAGATACCAGAAAGAGAACAGTACACATATGCTTTGCTCAATCCTCTAACATCTGTTTCCACAACAGGAAAAAAACAAACAAACAAAAAAAAACCCTATCAACAGACAGGTCAGCAATTGGTATATATGCCAAATATAACCAGAACTTTTCTAATTCAGAACAACTGGTAGTCCAAAGTCTGTATAAAAGTTCTAACCTCTGTTTCTTTCCAGCACAAACAATTACTGAACTAAACCCTCTCTATGCAAAACAAACAATTTAGTAACACTACTACCATATCCAATTCTGAACTTTGGTTTTCAAGTCATGAAACTAACACATGTAGTCATATGTTCCTTATTGCTTTGAACTTTAGGTGTTACTTATGTTATGCATATTGCAATCACATCATTTGGGGACTCTTGTAAAAGGAAAATATCTGTCTGCACTCAAGAGATACTTGTTCCAAGAACCAAAGGGGAATTAAAGAGCACCTAGTGATAAAGAAGTACAAATAATGGGCTGCAAGTTCCATCTACTGATAACAGTAAGAGGAACACTATGTTAATCTACTTGCTCAATGCTTTTAGCAGTGGTTTTCAACCTGTGGTTAACATACCCCTGGGGTTTCCCAGACTATGCCTAACATTTCAAAGGGGTCTGGATCTCCCTTTGAATTGTGAGGGGTTCTCATATGAACAAAGTTTGCAAACCCCTGCTTTTAGAATCACTAAATTGGAGTTGTTACTTTAGAACAGTGGTTCTCAACCTTTCCAGTAACAGGGCACACTTCAATGAGACAAATAATTCCACGGCACACCCACTTTTTTGAGCTGAATCGATTGCTCATAAATGTCAGATTTACTTATATTTACTATGCTTACTATCTTGTTAGTGTCACGGGGTTTGCAACATATTGCATAAACAAGCTAAAGAAGAATCAAATGCATTCATATTTCAATCCACTGGAAAAAAATGTATGTCATCTCAATTTTTGCCCTTTGGCTACCTACATTTAGCATGTTAGTGTTTTAGAGTGAAAGACTGACCCTTTGCTTCTAATTTGATGATTAATTTTCATGAGTTTTATGAGTTACAGTTTTGGTTGGATAGAATATTGTTTAAGATGAAATAGTGTTTGTTTTACATTGATTTTCATTACCTTTGTACAAAGTTTTACAGTCCTCACAGCCCACCAGCATGCTGCCGCACGCTGGTTGAAAACCAATGCTTTAGAATATCTGCAAATTCAAGCCTCCTATAGTTTTCCAAGGGGCCTTCCAAATTGACAGCTATGAAAATCACATCACAGACCATGAAAACAAACAAGAAGGCCCATGCCACTTTTAAAGACTAACAACTTATTTAACGCATGAACTTTCATGGGTGAAAAACTCACTTTGTCAGGCACTTGAAAATGGAACATTTACAGTACAGGAGGGAAAAATAAATCCAGTGAACTGTGAGTGACAGGGTCAGGTCAGACTATTTCAGCAACTCAAACCAAACAAGTTGCTTAGATTCAAACTGAGAGGGACAGTGTATAAGAAGTTTGGGAGCCTGAGGAAGGTGAAAATCACTTTTTGTAATGAGAAAGCCAGGCAATATCTCTGTGCAAACCCAAACTAGAAATATCAAATTTGCCTATGAATTCTAACTCTTTAGTTTCTTCAGATACTCAGAAACAGACACCTTCAGGATCTCTAAGCTGGGAAGGGTTTGAAAGTGGGGAAAAAGGGCCTCCATAACATGAACATTTATGGCTTGATAACCCTTGGATCTCCCATCCCTACACCACTTGAGATCTGTTATACAAAAACCTTTCTGTGCTCTATAGGAGCTGTACTGCTCTTACCTGACAAAAATGAAGAAGGAATGAGGAAGGCCTCTGTTTGGATTCCTTTTCAAATATACCTAGGTTAACTAATCTGTATGCTTGCTCTAAGAATAAGCATTTTATTATTTAAAATCTATGCAGTATTTTTCATTCAGAAGACCGCAAGCCCTTTTTGATTACTACTAGGCATTAGCAGCATACCCCTATGAAGAAGGTATTGCACACATCATGTTGCAGTGTAACCCTTTGCGTATAGTAACCTTTAATATTCATAAGGTCACATAGCTAGAAAGTAGCAGAGTTAGGAATAGAACAAGGAGTTGGTTGCTTCATCCTCTGCTCTTACACTATGCAATACTCACCTGGAATTTAGAGCTTGCTTACATAAACATTTGTTCAGTTAATATTTAGTTAATAAAAAGCTGGAGTGTGAGTTTCCATGTATGAGTCTGGTGTGGGCCAGCTATCCATGTTGATATTAATAATATGATAATATGCTTGGAACTAGTTCCCTTGCAAAGAGGACTAGATCGAAGTTTATTAATGAACACTTAATTCATGTCAGCAGGATTTTCACAGACCGCTGGTCCATGGCAGGCTAGTGAAAGATAGATTTGCTCCCCTGCTTGCCAGGTACTAATTGTTCAAGTAGACAAAAAACAATCTCCTTTTTCAACCAATCCTTGGTTTCTCTGCTGAGTGCCAACAAGAATTCCAACCTGTGCTAACTGTACTAGTGACTTTGATATGAACATCTGTTCCCAGAGAACTGGAGTGAGATCAACAACTAATTTCATATCTCGCCAAACAGACATTGTCTTCTTCACTACTGAGTTGGCCCAGATTCAAATCAGTTGCCTAGAGGTGAAAGGTTCACTCAGAGATTATAAATCCCAAATCCATCCTCATGTCCTTTCTTCCTCACCTCCATCTAAATTATTTTCAGGAACTAAGCTGACTGTACTACAAACCAGCTCATTCTTGGATAGTAACAGTGTTGGTGATAAGTTAATGGAACCATCTGTTTCACATTTTTAGAATGCTCCATAAGACAAGTAAATAAAAATGTAAAAGATTTCTGATAGAAATATAAACCTTCACTTAGAAGTCAAAAGCAGCTGGATTCTCTCACCTACGTAAAAAAGGGCACACTCCACATAGAAATCTGAGAATTACCCTCACAGCAGATTGCTGGGATAGTGGTGTTTACCTCCATGCAAGAGAGGCTACAGGGTCCTTACTGAGATCCACCCGCTCCAACAAGCCATGAGAGGCCAGAGTTGTTGAGGCAGAGGTCCTGCACCCCTTACATCATTTCCAGGCTGTGGCAGCTCCACCTGGGCATCTTGTAGTGTGAGAAATGTACTATACTGAGTGAGTATATATATATATATATATATATATATAAAACATTTGGTGGGAACACAGAAGGGAAGGGTAGTATTCTCACAGTCCTCCCTCATTCCACAGCTCTTATCATGTGGATATAGAATAGGGCAGAGAGATCTCTGCTGGTGCAGAGATGGGAAAGAGATGATATCTTAAAAGTTTATCTTCCCTACCAAAGTATGGCAGTCCACACATGAAAGACCTCTTTATGTGCAGATCAGAGGAGTCATGATCTGCTCATAGAGACAAGCTTAACTGTAAGCAAAGGGATTGTTCCAATTTTCAAAAAACGCTGTTAGACACACAGACCACTGCATTACCGCTTACGTTATGCTTTGGTCTACACTGGAGGCACAATTCAGTGGCAGTTGATAGGAATCACGCAAGCTATTCAGAGTAGTTTCTGTAACTCCTATAGACTTCTTAGCTCCCCTTCAGCATGGCATCTTCACTGCACTGCACCAGTGAGAAATGCATTCCTGTTGATGCAGCACTATGCTATTTGAGGAGGAGGTTTTAGTAAGCTGATCTCTGAACTGACATAGCAAATCTTAACTGATCACTACATTGATTCAGAAAGATCAATTTGCCACCATCAGTGTCAATGTAACTTTACACTCAACTTCATGCCCCCATGTCTGAAACCAATGAGCCAAGCTGTGGTCTGATTTACTCTAGTGTAAATTCCCTGCAGCTCCATTGACTTTAAGTAAGCTTTATATTTTACTTGACTAGAGTTACATCTCATTGGCACTGGTGTGAGGGCAGAACTTGATCATCTATACAAATACAAAGTAACAGGTTTCCTTAATTTAACTTTCCTTTAAAACTGGAGATGATCACTTTTCAATCATTGAAGTCTCTTCAGAAGACTCACTTTGCTGAAAGATAAATTGAATAATAACATTTCTAACTTTATGGCTGGCAGTGTCCATTTTTTCTCTGACAATCCCTAGTTCAGGGGGAACAGACTACAACAATTCTGAACCTACCATAATGAGGGCTTAAAGAGGTCATAATGTGAATAAGAAACAGTTTAATATTGAATACAAGTTATTTTTGATAGCGAGTAATATGAAAGCAGAATGCTTACAGTTTTCTGTTGGTCCTTTCTTATTTTAAGAAATTTCAGTGACAGAAGTTTTACAAGGCAATGCAAACTAATGCAGATAGGGTTTGATCCTCAATTCTACATTAGGTTTCTGTACTGTTGTTGTAAGTGTCTGTACTTTCCACTAGAATAGTCACCAATAAACATTAGCTAAGAAATGCCAGTTGCAGTTAATGAACATAATTTTATACCTTACATGTTATTAGGTGCTGCTCAGCTCACTGTATCTTACATACAATGTTCTCTCTAACATTTGCACTCAGAACAGCTATTAAAACAAATCTTTCTCTCTGTGCCAGGATATGAACAAGCAACTAAAACAAAATCATTTCCTTTCTAGGGTACACATATAACATAACCACTTCCCCACCAGCAACCACAACTTTCCTGTATCTTCATGTTTGCCACCTGGGACTTCATTTTAGTAAGCTTCAGCTGCATCTATTTTCTGACCATTTAATGCTTCCCACTCTGCTTCTTTGTCCCTGAAACCCTGCATGAAAACTGGACTGTGGATTTGAGTCCTAATGAGATGTCTCTGACCAATCTCTTTGGAAGGTCCCTGAAGACCTGGATACACTGTCACATATACTGTCACATAGTCTAGAACATTAGTTGGATAAAATGTATTGTACTATGCTTTATGGCCATTGCTACCTGATTCCTAAATTGGGGTGGAACAATTCTTTCATTATGGAAAATTGACTGCCCTTATCCTTTTCCACCCAGCAGACATCCCTATGTTAAAAAAAAAAAAGTTTAAGAAACCAAACAGTATTTTTGATTATTCAGTCACTTGCTATTCAATTTGAAAACTAATTAAATGTTACAGAAAGATACATAACACATCTTATGTCCAAGTCATAGTTACAGGATTTAACTGTCTGGATTTGCAAGGCAATGCACATAGCAGAAAGTAATTGGAGGGAGAAAAAGCAAAGCTTTGGTGCATTAGGGGAAAAACACAATGCCTTTGTCTCATTAAGGTGAACTTTTCTGCCATTCTGAAATAGACCAGGCTCAAAATTACCCATTGCACAACTTCTACAGAAACAAAACCTGAAGATTGTACAGTGCTGTCTTGGCATGTGGGTGGGATTTAAGCAAGTGCTTACATAAATTTAGGACTCAAATTTAAGCAAGGCAGTCCTGTTTCTGTAATAAAGACCTTAAGGTCAGCAATTGCACTCAGAGATATAGTCGACACCCGAGTCTTTCAGGACCTTCAGTAGCAGCTGAACCATGGCTGGCATGAAGACAATCAAGTCACCACATTCTGTGCTTAAGTGCTGTCCCTGTCGCTTTCTATTTTCCTTCTGCCCACACTTTCACTCTATTCATGAGAGAGTTTTCAGGGTTCACTTGCCCAAAGAGTCCTAAGAAACATGAGAACTACTTGGATAACTAAGGATTTGCAGTATTGAGGTCTTAAAATTGAAACTAAGTGTAGAGGTGAAAGGATGCAGGAAGGTGAAAGCTCCTAAGTAAACCCAAAACTGTTGATTGATTGTTTAGGATGTAGTCATGAATTTAGTTACAGCAATGTAAATCTGCAATAAATCTACTGAAATAAATAGCTACTTGAGATACCAAGGGAATTATTAATACAGTGGAGACCCATTAACGCACGGGTGTCGGGGGACAAGCCCCCGTGACTGCGCGTTAAACAGACCGCGTGCAAACAGGACAGCGGCAAACAAACAAACAAACAAACATAAATAAATAAATAAATAAATAAATGAGTGCAGCATTAGAAGGCTCACTCTACCTGTTTCTGCGTCCAGGCCACTTCCCTTTTTAGGTAGCACACCGGACTCCTTAAGTTGCCAGCCGTTTCCGTGCCCAGGCCAACTTCCTCCTTTAGGCACCGCGCGCTAGTGAGTCCCACGCGTAAAGTTAAGGGCTTTGGGGGACATGACTGGACCGCGCGTTAACCAGATCCACATGCAAACGGGTCGTGCGCTAACGGGTCCTCACTGTACTACATGAGACAGCAGGTCATCATAGTAATTGCAGAATACAAGAGGGTTGGTAAGTTCCACAGAACTTGTGGTTATTCTACACTGCCTCTATTTGTAATATGTGCACTTTTCATAGCTGAACTGAAGGTACCCATCCCTTTTTAATCTGACTCCAGTTCCATTTGGATATAAGCCCCCAGAGGTTTGTAAATGAATAATGTTGTCATTGTAGTATGTGGAGAATTTGAGGGAAGTTAATGAAAGCTGTGCATCCAGCTCCCCACATTCTATACAGATAGCTTTACTTCTAAGACTTTAGCTTCACACAAGGAAGAAGGGAATTAAGATCATAATGATACATATGACATGTGGCTCACTCACAGATCAATTATGCTTGTAATGCATAAATTAAATGAGCACAATTTTTAAAGTGTCTTTTAAAATACCAGATTAGTTTAATAATAAAATTAATCATTACCTTTCAACCTCTGATAGTCAGTTTTTATTCATGTAGTTGTCTTATATCCTTTGGTCACATTTACTACTATACAGTATATCTACACTTTTAAAAATATTTATAGTGCTAATTTATATACTGTATTATCATTAGGAACCTATAGCACTCAGGTGGACATTTAGATACAACTAATGTTGTCAAAAGAATAACATACAAGTTTTCTTTTAATCAAAATAAGC
This sequence comes from Podocnemis expansa, assembly GCA_007922195.1. Taxonomy (NCBI): domain Eukaryota; kingdom Metazoa; phylum Chordata; order Testudines; family Podocnemididae; genus Podocnemis; species Podocnemis expansa. The sequence goes on along the minus strand of ML682017.1, from coordinate 1,049,175 downwards.
ACTTCTTAGTGAAAAGCTTTTAAAAGTGGTGTATGAGAGATGGGAGAATTAAGTGGTTTTTAGTTTTAATAAAATCATGCAGATAAAAAAAATGAAATAATTTTCTATGAACTCCAGTGGTTTTCCCCAACTGCTGTCCTGTTAAAAAAAATCATTGAAACAAATACAAATTAGAGGTCAGTCTTAATTTTCTTTCATCATCAGAATTTCATATCTCAAACGCATTTGAGTGAGACAAATAAATCCCAGCCTCAAATAGGCTTAAACCATGACCATTCACATATTTAAATCTACACAAATGAAATCTGTTTAAGCCTTAGGCATGATTATATACTATAAGTATAGTCCTTGAAAAAGGCCCTATCCTTTTACTTGGCAAAATTTCATGAATCAAAACATCATTTTATAAAAGCCAGGATAATCTTGAGGCAGAAAGGAAACAAATAGTAATAGGACTATCTGCTTTATGCCTAACAGAGGCATTATGGTTTACCCTCATTTCAAATCACTGCTGTATTTTTCTGTGTTCTTTTTTTTTTTCCACCAAAAAAAGAAAAAGAGTCATTTGACACTGCCTCACTTACTTGAATCACAGTGGCGGTTTTCTTGGGCCAAGGAATGCATGACCTGGCCGTAGGAAAGTACCTGAGACAAACATGGGAGCTATGTGTGCCACTTTTCTTCATTAAAAAAGACTTTGTGGCTCAATACTGATTTCATTCCAGTCAGTGGTGAAGCTCCCCTTGATTCAACAGGGACATGATCAGGCCCCTTTCTGTAGCAAAAAGCAAATCATAGTTACTGCCAGGGAATGTCCCATGGCAGCCCCTGGCTGAGATCCCCTGAGCCTGGGTGGACAGATTAGAGATTATAGAACATGTGCTACTGTGCTAAAAATAGCCATGTGGACAGCATTTTACATTTCAACTCAGGCTGGAGCATGGGCTCTGTAGCCCACCTCTCTCTTTAGGCTTCCAAGCCCAAGCTGAAGCCTGAGATGCAATGTTTATACAGCTGTTTCAGCATAGTAGCATGAGCCCCAGGAGCATGAATTTGTGGATTTGGGTTTAAGCAGCGTATGAAGTGATAACTGACCTGTACTGTCTTGATAGATGCTAGAAAACATTAACAGATGTATTAATTTGCTGGTACATGGATAAATCAAAGCCTTCATTTCCTCTCATGGTGTACTGCACATATAGTACAAGCACTAACTTTCTGCAGTATTTGTATCTAATACTAATTGTATCTAATTGCATCTGACAAAGTGTGTTGGAGCCCATGAAAGCTTATGCCTGAAGAAATCTGTTAGTCTATAGGTGCCATGGGACTTTTATTATCTAATATTAATAACTCTAAATTGTGTAAACTAATACTAACTGAAGTCAGAAGTGCAGCATTCAGGTGTTTGTACAAAAAGTTGACTTCAAAAATGGCCTGTAGTCTGTTCTGCAACTGCAGAATGATTAATGCACAACTGCAATCATCATGTATCTGACCAGAACTAAATGTTATATATTTCCTTGTCTGCCAAAAGCCATGAGATCTTTACTTGGAACAATGAAAATAAGTTAAGACAGAGATAAAATCTCTGTCTTAAATAAGATAAAAATAGCACTGGACCTTTTTTACCTTGGATACAGTACAGATAAAGCACAGTAGTTGAAAGAGAAGCCACAAGAAAAACAAACAAACAATAAACCACCAAAGGACTCCAGTGAACCACACTAAAACTTAGCATGTATAAAGGCATGGTCCTTTTTGGAACAAGTTGTTCCATCAGTTTTAATGAGATTATTCATGTAAGCAAAGACCATCCATGTTTGTAAGGATGCTGGACTCTGAATCATAGTACTCTGGTTTCTTGTAGGTCATGGAGTACGCAGTTTCATATGGCTCTTACATCAGAAATGATGTGAAAGTATAGGTACTTACACAGTAAAATGGTAAATGAAACACTTCCATCCACTAGGCCTCTCTAGGAAGTTGTAGACATCTCCCTGCATGCTAGTTTTTGTTAAATAAGGGCCATAGAAACACTTGGTTGTGTAGGTCCTACGAATTTCACTTCCTGTCATAGGTTGGTTGTTGAGCTGGAACGCTGAATCCTTCGTGTCTTCCTCTGAGTTACGGGGAATCCCTGATCCATTATTCACCATGGTTTCTTGAGCTAGTGCCACTGAAGAATATTGCATATTCTTTAAGTTCCCTGTGACTTCCAACAATCTTGAAGATTTTCTATGTCCATTCAGACTACCTAACTGAGAGCTGGAACTTTGACCCTGACCACAGAGATTATACATAGAGTGCCCACCAGTTTCACCATTACCACATGACATTCTGTAATGAAGCAGAGGTATTGCTAACCCTGATCAATATTTAAAATCATAAAGGAAGGTATTGTATGTCCTTTCTGCCCTGGGTGCTCTCCAATAACTGATAAGATGTCTTTCTTCCGTTAGCATGGAACTCCTCTGTGACACAACAGTGTGAGCTGCCAGCCTGTCACCTGGCGTCACTTGGAGACTCTGAAATTAAATCAGAAAAATATATTAAGATTACAGTGATGCAAGATGAAGCTGGATAGTAAAACTTTCAGAGGAGATGAAAAATTGAGATTCAGTATAATGAAAACAAAAACAAGCTTAAAAATTACTAATATAGCAGAACACAAGTAACAGATGCACATTAACTTTCTCTTAAGTGATTCTATCACATCAAATTAGGGCAACCAGATAGTAAACGTGAAAAATCAGTACAAGAGGCAAGAAGGAATCTGCGCCTACATAAGGCAAAGCCATGAATATCAGGACTGTCCCTACAAAACTGGGGCATCTGGTCATCCTTTTTTAAATTCCATGAATACAGAAGTGTCCTTTACCAGCGATGGAACTACTACAGCAGCAAATTTATCAGTGCTTCTGTTTTCTGGGATATAAACTGGCCATAAGGTCACTGTGGGCTGAAGCATAGTACATACACATTTAAAATATTAGCTTGTATTATGAATGACATGGCTAGTATATCTACATGATCAGAAACTGCTAAGATTGAGAATGAGCAATTTCAAAGATGAGGCCTGATCCTGCAGTTATTAATCCTGATATACTCAGAGGTTTTTCCAAGTGTAGAAAAGCAGGACTGAAACTTAAAGATGCTCCATTAATTTAGTGTGTTTTGGCAGATCTGGGTTCTTGTGGGGTGTTAAATGAAAGATCAGGGCCTGATTCTGTTTTCCTAAATCAGTGGTAATTTCACTGACCTAAGTGAAGTCCTGCCGGTAAAGTGGGATGGAAAATGTGGCCAATAAAGCTTAACATATATTTCATGAGATGGACTTGAATAGCTACAGTCTAGTACATGCTAACATAATCTACATTTATTTTTATGACAGAGCATAATAGTTTCACAGGTGTTGTTCACAAGTCTATTTTTTGAAGAGACATTTTTAAAATTCCAAAGGGTAGCTGTGTTAGTCTAGTTCACCAAAATAAGAAAGGAGTCCTCTGGCACTTAAAGACTAACACATTTATTTACCGCATGAGCTTTCAAAGGAGAAAATCCTACTTCATCAGACACTTTGAAGATTTTTAAAATGGTCTCACTTCTTACACATGTCCATAAAAATATAAAAAAAAAACACTGCAGGTTTGCTTACCCTTGCAAAAGCAAGACAATATTGCAATTAATGCTGAAATGATGACTACAACTCAAATGAGGATGCTTGAGGTGAAGGTGATTTGCTTCTCAGTCCAAGGAGCCTCAAACATACCATATGATCTACAATAACCTCAGCATAACAGAATAATTTAAAATGGAATTTCAGCCTTAATATCCTGGCTTTTTTCACATTAAACTTACCCCTTTTGTTGCTCAAAGATCTCAGTGCATAAGTGAATAATTTTCTAAGTATAGAACCCCCCTTCCCATTATTTCATTAAATGTTTATATGAGGTGGCCTTGTAAGAAAGGGAACTATTTTTTTGTTAATGCATTTTGCAATGAGAAAAATATTTTTATCGATAAAACTGGTGATGGATGAACACTTCTAATCTTAGTATTTTAACCTGTTTCTTCAATTTTTAAAAGCTATAGGGAACAAATGCAAATTTTAAACAAGAAATCTTTCAGGCCACCAACTTCACAAGAGGAACTTCAGTTAAAAAAATATCAGACCTATTTTCAGTCAGTCCAAATCATTTCACAGGGCTTAAAGGTCTTCAAACAAGTGTTACTAACAAAGATCCATTAACCAGCGTTTGCAAACCAAGCTATATTAAAAACATTTACTGGTCTGCTTAATCCAAAAAGGGAAGATTCCACACAGACAGAAATAAAATGCAGAAAAACCTGAAACCATCTGGCAGGCAGCGCATACTCTCTCCTGTTGCACGTCTCTTTTCTTCTCCTCTTCTCTGCTCTTCAGCTACATATGGCAGATTTCATAGGTGAAAAGAGAACTGTTGTCTGACTCTGCCCCCTAGCTTATCAAGTCCCACCCTTACTCATTCAGGGTACCTCCCTTATATCTCCCTTGTCTATTCTCCCTTGGAAGTAGGTGTGAGGCAAAAAAGGAAGTAGGAAGTCCCAGATCTGATGGTTTTATCATATCAGAGAGGAGCATTTGTGCCTCTCTGCTGTTATGTCACTGGCAACAGAAATAAGCAATAGCTTAAATATAGAATTCCCCTTCCCCCACTTCTCCAACACAACCATGCATCTTATCCTACCTGTGTATTACTACTTTAAATTATGTACTACTGTAAGCTGGCTTTATGCCCTGGCAGCAGTCTCTGATATTCCATAGTCTAAGCAGACTGCCTCTTTTTTTATTCAGTGAAGATTTGGCGAATCCAGTAGCAGAGGATCATTAAATGTGCTATATCTAGCCGATGTCATGACAGACTTCCCCTTTGTTCATTGCCTTTTCTGAACTAACACCTATTTTTCTTATGCCAATGGAAAAAAGAAAGTGCTCAAAATGTAAGCTCCTCAGCATTACACTCCTTACTTAGCTTCTTGCTAAGCAGTGTGCTCATACCAGAAAAATAGTGACCATTGATTTTTTTAATTTTATTTTTATTGTCTCCTTCCTTTGAGTAAGAAAATTGTTTCCTGTGGGATATGCCAGAAATCTGACCCAGGGTTCTTGCCCAGTATGCGCAAGACCACTTACCTAAGCGTGAATCACAGAGCAAGACAGAGGTTTATCCAACAAGTTCTTGAAATGTATTAGAGATCTTTTTTTTAATGTCAGCAGGTGGAGAAAGCTACTAGGGGAGAGGATATTCTACACTTGATTTGAACAAATAGGAAGGAATTGGCTGAGAATTTGAAAGTGGAAGGCAGCTTGGGTAAAAGTGATCATGAAATGATAAATTTCATTACTCTAAAGAATGGTAGGAGAGAAAAGCACAGTAAAAAGAATGGATTTCAAGACGGCAGATTATAGCAGACTTCAGCTAGTAGATGGAATCCCATGAGAACCAAGTTTAAAGGGGAAAAACTGTTCAAGAGAGTTGGCAATTTTTCAAAGAGTTGTTATTAAGAGCACAAGAGCAAACAATCCCACTGTGAAGGAAAAATGGAAACTTTGGCAAGAGACCACACCAGCTGAAACAGGATAATTCCAATGACCTGAAGCTCAAAAAAGAGTCCTATAAAAGGTAGAAACTAACTCAAATTGTAAAGGATACATATAAACAACCAACACAAGCAGATAGGGATAAAATTAGAAAGGCCAACTGTAAATGGGCCAGGCCCTCAGCCGAGCCACCTTCAGGTGCACAGGTCCTGACCCTCATCGGGGTCAGACCAAGGTCCCCTATTTCACTTGCATTCTAGCCCCCTAATAGGGCGAGGCAGGGTCCCAGATTCCTTGGCCTGAAACTCCCTCTGCAGGGTAAAACTGAGCCCAATATCAATAGTCCAGGGCCTTCAACCCCTCAGCAGGGTAAGGCGGAGCACAGGCAGGGTGGGGAGGGGAACACAGGCCCACCACTCCACTGCATTCCAGCCCATGGCCCTAGAAGTGGCAACGCAATGCCTCTGGGCCAGTGGGTTCCAGCCAAAACACTGACCCTTCACATGCAGCTGGATATTCAGCTACTGCCCCTGGGCTACTTCCTCCCACTTCTCTTCTGGGTTACCTGCACCCCCTCATCTTCCAGGTCCTCTGGATATGTACCCCACTGCAGCAGTGCAGGTAGCTCCTCCAGCCCATCCACCAGTGGGAGCACCTCTAGCTCACAGGGGTTCAGGGCAGCCAGCTCACTGGCATCCTCAGCAGAAGGAAGCTCCTCCAGGTCTTTGTGGGCATCTAGCTGGTTCCCATCATCCAGGCTCTCCACTGAGGGAAGCTCTTCCATGTCTTCACCTCGTGGAGGTGAATATAGGGGATAGTCCTGGCAGCGATCGCCCCCTTGGGTCTCCCAGGGAGGGAGGTCTGCTAAATCCAGCAAGCATTTCCCTCTCTGTTTCCCTCTGGGCTGGCTGGTCCATCTGCTTATATATTCCTCCCTTTCCCTTGGCCCATCTCTTTGGTTTCAGGCTGGGCTTTTGGGCAGAGTCTCCTCAGCCCAGCAGGGGGAGTGCTGGCGACCAACTGCCTCCCAGCGGAGGGCAACTGCTCTCCCCTGCTACATCAAGGCACAAAAAGAGACTAGCTGCAGTGGTTCTCAACCACTGTGTTGGGACACATTACTGTCTAGCCATGCAGTGGTAAGTGCGTCACTGTAAGCTGGGGAAATGGCTGGATTCATCCTGGGAGGAGCCACTGGTGCATCTGGTTGGGTCACAACATGCTACCAATGGTTGAGAACCTCTGAGCTAGAAATATAAACGGTAAACAAGAAATCATTCTGCAAATACATTAATTGCAAGAGAAAGACAAAGGTCAGGGAAGGCCCATTACTCAGTGAGGGTGGGAAAGCAGTAACAGAAAATATGGATATGGCAGACATGCTGAATGACTCTTCTGTTTCAGTTTTCACCAAAAAGTTTAGTAGCAATTGGATTTCTAAAATAATGAACAAGAGTAAAAATGAGGTAGGAAAAGAGACTAAATCAGGGAAAGAACAAGTTAAAAATTATTTAGACAAGTCTTCAAGTTTCTAGGACCAGATGAAATACATCCTAGAATACTCAAAGAGCTGACTGAAGAGAGTCATTAGTGATTATCTTCAAAAGTCATGACAGGAGAGACTGCAGAGGACTGGAAAAGGGGAAATATAGTGACAATCTATAAAGAAGGAATCAGAGCTACCCAGCAGGGCTGTCCCCAGAAGGGTGTGGGGCCCAGGGACAATCAGCCTGTGCAAGGGCCTGCGCCCCCCGCCCCTAGCATTGGGGGTTTGCAGGCCAGGCCCGTACTCCTGCCCACCCACATGAGCTGGGGGCAGAGTTGGCCAGTCTGTGGGCTGAGCTCTCCTCTCCCACCCTGCCTCTGGGCTAGTGCTCCTTGCCCCCAGAGCAGAACAGCAGGCCCAGGAGAGGAACAGCCAGCCCAGGGGAGGGGCAATAAAGCAGAGGCTGGCCTCTGGGCTGGCCTGCTCCATCCCTGGGCTGGCTGTTCCCTGCCCTAGGGGCAGGGAAGAGCCAGCCCAGAGCAGAGGCAGCGGGGAGGGGACAAGGGACAGCACAGTCATGGGGAGGCAGCAGTGAGGGCCCCACGCTGTCCTGTCTTCGTAAGCAGTCATGTCCCATTTTGTATGTGTGCAATTGATTGTTTCTTCTTAAGTGAAGTACTTTTCATTTGTTCTATTAAATTTCATCCTATTTATTTCAGACCATTTCTCCATTTTGTCCAAATCATTTTGTATTTTAATCCTGTCTTCTAAATAAAATGCAAGAAAGTCAATGGGACATCAAGACTTCAAAGAGAAACAGCTGATTTAGAAATGATATGCAGATTTGATTGTGTGAAATCAGGATTAAATCATGACTATGGCTTCTCTTCCCATTATAACAGGTAATTTGACTTCACCCTCCTCTATGAGCTATTTCCCAGTGTTTGAATCTTAACAACTGCTCTGATTTGCTGTTACAGTATGACCTGATCCCATGTTTTACACTCCCTTGCATTTAATTTCATCCCATTCTGTAAATTCCCCCATCTTCAAAGCATCTGATAAAGTGGGATTTTCTCCCATGAAAGCTCATGTGATAAATAAAACTGTTAGCCTTTAAGTGCCACAGGACTCCTTGCTTCTTCAGCAAAAACCAGTTCAGCACTTCTGAGAAAGAAGTTAATAAAAGACATAGATTTGCCAATGTTAACAAAATTTTTACTTTGTGCTCTTTCTTTTGCTTGTTCTGTCCCATTCACCTCTCCCCACCCCCATTCAGCTTCCTTTACTTAGGAAAGGAAAGGAGCAAGAGGTTGCAAAATCTAGTGTGATCACTTAAAGCAAACACTTTTTAGCAATGCACAGAACTGCTCTGACTTTAATCACTGCCTCTGACAGAAATATGGTGCATCCCAAAGAGGTATAAGTGTAAAATATAATTATTTGCTGTAGAAAGTAGTAAGTGCCTTCATTTCAAAGATGCAGACCTCTGTCAGTGCATGGAATTCTCTAATCCCCCCCCCACTGCCCCACACACATACTTTCTCTGGTCACCTTCAACTTGCAGTAGTGAGAAGTGGAGTATAGCATAAACATCTTTTATGGATAAATGAAATATTCTGATTACTTTCATTCATTTTACAGTCATATAAAACTGTGTCAGATTAATTCAGCACCCTGGAGAGTGCAAATAGTTCAACTCTAACAGGTCCCCCACCCCAATGCAGAGTGCCCTGTAAAGGGAACATTTAGTTATGAATGTATAAGTAAACAGGGGTTGTTAGAGCAAATTCATATTGAGGTGTACATGGACTTTGGTTGATATAAGACTGTAAGACATAAACCTAGTATGTTAAACAGCATAAGAGTCAGCACTTTTTCTCTTCCCCATTTTTTTCTGGGTTATTTTAGATAGCCTCAGTAAAAGTAAGAGAATTACAATTCCTTCTTTCAGAAGAAGGATAGATTAACCTATTATGACTCTGTTCCTACTTCAGAATTTACCACTGTAGATCTGTACTTGTGTGTCCCAAAGCAGAATCTGCACCTAAATGTTTATTATGGATCAACCCAAGAACTTAATAGCTAGGAACTAGAAGAAAAGACAGCTTTTTACTCTCCAAGAATGTAGACAGAATGCAGATACATTCTACCTGTCTCCTTTAAGGACCGTAACAGGGAATCGTGGCCACTAAAGCCAAGAGTGGGCCAGAAGATCCTGCTCCAGGAACATTGGAAATGAACCAAGACACAGAAAATGGGTAAAACCAGAGGACCAAGAAGCAGTTCTAGGGAAATAGTAGTTGGTTGGGGAAAAAACCCAGGATACATTCCTCTAAAGGTCCATGATTAGGAGCCCTGGAGTATAGGGTGGACAGGGATCCCCCTCATTCCCAAACAATGAGGGAGAGCTCTCTGAAGAATGGCAATATATATGCTCATGCAAAAAATAAATCTGTTAGTCTTAAAGTGCCACACAACTCCTTGTTCTCCTTGTTGTTTTTTCACTGGACTAGACTAACACGGCTATCCCTTTTAAAATATATATGCTGCCTGCTCCTTCAGAACAGGCAAGTTACTGATAAGAGAATGAAGCCAAAGTCAGAAAGCTGAGATCCAGCTAGGAAGGGCTAGGAGAGTTGATTTTGTGAGGAGCACATCAGGACAGAAGAAGAGCTCAGAGTGTGGTAAAAGAGCCACAGATTCATATGAAATTTTGCGCTCCTATAACAGACTTTATTTTAGTACCTTGAGGATTATTTTGAACTATTTTAGTTATTTAAAAATACCCAAGTGGTGTGGTCCTAGTCACAAGAAAGACTGTGGAGCTCATAAAGGATTCCGAAAAGGGAAAAGATCAGGCACTGCAAAACCACCTCGGGCCATGAGGAGTCACTCAACAGAAAGCTGCCTGGATAAAAGGATCCATTTAATTAACATAATGTGTTCCAAGGAATGTTTGGTATGTTCCAAAGCATGGTGCAGAGTTCTAGTTATAAGGTTCTCAGTGATTTTAACAGCAGATAAAATCCTAGACACTCAGGGGTAGAGGCATCTGTCCCTTTAAATTTTAACTTTTGATTACTATTTCTTGCTTTGTGCCTCTTACAAACTACAATTTTTAATTTCTCAGTTGTTCTAGTGATTAGGGAAAAGTAACCAGGGATAGAAAACATTTGATATGGGCCACATACTGAATAACATCTGCAGCTCTAGGCTCATAATGGTCCTAGAACTGCATCTGCTGTTTCTCGCTATTGCACTGTTTCACTTAGTGTTTCATTACTTTCCTAATGTAGCTCTTCTACAATTTCCTATAGCATCAGTGATGGTTTGCAAAGACAAACAGAAATTAGGTGTATGCACTTTTTGCTTCTATGTGATAGGTAAAGGGTTAGGATTATATAAAGTCATTTTAAAAATTCTTATAAAAATCTGTAAAACTTGAAGTTAAGGTCTTTCCTAGGCAGAAATAATATGTGATGTCAGACAAGCCAATAAAGTGAAACTTGAGTGATTAAAGCCAAGGTAGTTTTTAGTCACTACTGAAACTTTTGTTCACAGATATTAAATTTCAGTGTTTAAATATTTTTTGATAAAAGAAGCTTTTGTTACAGATTAAGCCCCCTCATTAATACAGGTGATTAATTATAATAATTTCAGTCGCTGTAAGTTTAGAGATCATGGGAAACATCTTTAAATCCTCACAGTTTTTCCAGAAAAACCAGGAAAAACTTAACTTGGCATTCCTGACTTTTCTAAAGTAAAGAAGTCTTGGGGGGGTGGGGGAGGGAGCAGGTGGGAGGAAACTTTCAAGCCTGTTTGAAAGTCCAGAAGCTCAAATTCCTAAAAATACTTCAGAAGTCACCTTTACTGAGCAAATCTGCTATTTCTACTTTATGTCAAAATAATCTTATTCCAGTTTTCCAATACATACAGGCATTTTCAATTTCCTTCACAATACTTGTACTAAGTACTCCAAAATCTGTCCATATGTTCAGTCTCCTCTTTTGGTCTGGCTTGACTACCTCATACACTCAGGTCACACATGTGATTTGACTTTACTTTGCATATTTCAGGATGAAATGCACTTCTTTGCAAAGGGTTTGCACAAGATTTGTGCATTACCTCAGTCTCAGGTAAATCCTAATTTGTGGTCTTTTTTTTTTCTTTAGGATTCCAAAGGCCAGAAAGGACCATTATGACCAACTATAACACAGGTGATAGAATTTCTCTTATTCCCAGATTGACAGAGTCATAGATTTTGAAGTTAGAAAGGACCAATATGATCATCTAATCTGATCTCCTGCATAATGCAAGCCACAGAACCTCCTGCCCACTCCTGCAATAGACACCTAACCTACGACTGAGACACTAAAATCCCCAAATCATGGTTTAAAGACTTTCAAGGTACCAAAAACTCACCAGCAAATGACCCATTCCCCAAGCTACAGAGGAAAGCAAAAAACTCCCAAGGCCCCTGCCAATCTGCCCTGGAGGAAAATCTTCTGACCACCAATATGGTGATCAACTAATCCCTGAGCATGCACCAGCCAGACACCCAAAAAAGAATTCTCTGCACCAACTCCGAACCCACCCCTTCTAACATCACATCATAGGTCATTGGCATAAATATCAGTTAGTTATTAAATTAGGCTGTACCATCCCCTACATAAATTTGTCCAGTTCAGTTTTGAAGCTGGTTAGGTTTTTTGCCCCTATTGCTCCCCTCAGAAGGCTGTTACAGAACTACACTCCTCTGATGGCTAGAAGTTTGCATCTTATTTCAAGTCTAAACTTCCTGATGGCCAGTTTATAACCATTTGTTATTTTGTCCACATGGTCACTGAACTTAAATAATTCTTCTCTCTTCTTGATCTTAAATCAACCTAACTTGTAAGTGTAGATGCACCTTTTGAGTCTCCTCTGATAAGGCAGGTTACAATTCCTCAGATCATCCTTGTAGGCCTTCTCTGCACATGCTCCAGTTTGAATTCATCTTTCTTAAACATGGGGGACCAGAATTGCACACAGTGGTGGTATTGCACAAAGTACTGGTGTGTTTGCTACACAGTAGCCCTTGTACTGGGTAGATTGCATCCATAGGAGACAAATCTGAATAAGATACTGGCAAGTCTTATCTTTTTTTTTTTTTTAAAGTTGAACTACACTTCATCTAAATTATTTGCTATCAAGTGAATGTTATATTGAGGTCCTTGTGACTGATCTGTGGTATGATCATATATGCTTTGTCAATCTTTTAAGTAGTTCCAGAGTGGTAGCCGTATTAGTGCATATATCTGACAAAGTGGGTGGCAGCCCATGGTTGCTTGTACCCAAAGAAATTAGTTAGTCTCTAAAGTGCCACAGGACTTTCATAATCTTTAAGTAGTGACATTCTATTTGGTTTAATAATTGTATTATGAAGACAATATTTAACTTGTCCTTTCAAAGAGCTGTTGACTTTTTCAGGAAGCGAGCTGTTATTGTTAAAGTTATCACAAATTAAAAAATTACATAATGACAGCATATTTTTTCTAAATTTGCATCTGCATATTAATTATGTGCACTTTGGTATTTGGAGTCCAGCACAATGAAATCCTGACCTTGACTGGTATTTTAGAAGCCAATCAAATATACAATAACACAAAGAATAATTACAGTATAGTATGAAGATATTTCTCATTACATTCTTAAGGCCAAATCCCACTTGCCTTACATCAACCCAACTGGACCCAGACATCACCTGGTTAAAAGCTTTGGACTTGGCCATTAATTAAATATTCTTTATCAGCTTAACAGAATTCTTAAAGTAATTACAGCATGATATGTCATAAAAATCCATAATCATTTTAATATCCATATAAGAGGACTTATGAAGTAATTGTATGTATCAACTAAGAAATTATTCATGTACAGTGTGGGGAAGAAGCTCTGTTCATATCACTATGGAAAGAGAAGGCAAGAATTACTGCTTGAAATATTGGATCTATTCTAATTGATGAAGAAGTATCAGGTGGCAGCAGTAGAGAGCTTTCAAATAATAAGGGACAATTTAAATTCTTGTACAGTGAACCTCAACTGTAATTTGATTCCTTACTCCAATTATATTAAGTGTTCTAGCATTGTTTTATTGGGTTTGTTTAAATCATTAGTGATGCACTGGAAGAGAAGTATACTGTTGTTGATACTATGGTGGTAACAGAATACTATTATTAAAATTGGACACATTACAAGTATATTTGAAGTAACTGATCAAAATATAATTACTGCTTCGGCAGACTTTTTGTATGGGAATTACATCCGTGTAACTGAAGAGAGAATTTGGCATTTGTTGAGATGTGAATCATCATAAAAGTAAAGGCAATAAGAATTTCTGCTTTTGATTTAAGATCCCCATAAGGCTCTTTACTGCCTTAAATTCCCACATGCAGTGCAATGAAGTCAAAAGACTATTTTTACAGAAAGTGCAGTGAAATTTAATATTTTCATAAGCACAACCAATTATAATAAAAGACTAACCTACTTTTAAAAATCTTTTCTTAACTCCTGCAAAAGCTGGAGCCATATTTCATACTTTAGATCACTTGTACTAAGTTTAGAGCAGTAATTCTCCTGAGATGACACAGGTAATGCCAGATATGGAAAAGAATTGGCATGAAATGTTCTCCCATTTCTTGTCTGTTTTGCCTACAGTAAGCCCTTCAGCACAAGGTACAGTGACTTGATGTCACGCTATTATCAGCACTATTCTGGCATTGGTGGCAACAACTGCCCCCATCTGTGGGAAAAAAAGTGTCCCAATTTTTCACACTTGCTATCTTGTTGCCCTAGTGCAAGGGCAAGTCTTAGTCTGTTGGGTAACACCAACTTTTATAGCTCTGCAAGAATATGTTAGCTATAGTGTACCTATACAGGATGTCTGACCAAGGTTTTCAGAAATAGAAGCCTGAAGTGAGGCTCTCATGGCCATGTTTATTCTATTCTACACTGGTTCTTACACCATCCTAGTAGCACCTTCCAGATGTGCATTAAGCAAAGTGACCAGTATCTGACGTGTGGCTGGCTCTCTTTTCTCTGCTCCCCAGAGATGGGGGAGGAAGTGTGTATAGAGTGTGTGCTGCTGGAGGAAGGAGGAAAAGATCCACACCTATATCAGGCATATAAATATGATCTGACTTTAAAAGTGCTGGATGCTCAGCAGCTCCTATTGATTTACAGCAGGCAGCACTGTAAATTTCCTCCACAGTAAATAGACGGTGTACCTTTAGTCTAACCCTAATGGCCAGCGAATAATCATCTCCTGGCCTCTCTGGTTAGTTGAACAGAGCTAGTTCTGAAGATGCTTTTTTATGATGTGGAATGTGCCTACCAGAAGCTGGGTTCACATTTGAGTGTTCAGAGCCATATACTGAGATGAAATAACAGTTCACTTGGGCCCATCACTACATTTATTCTGATGATCCAGAACTAAAAGGCTGTATTCAGTGATTATCAGTCCCATAAGCCAGTTGCATACTTATAGAACAAAATGTTAAACCTCAGATAAATGATGGAGTGGAACAGAGTAGCATATTTACATAATTAGAAATGTATTTAATTTCACACCCATAGATGACAGCTTCAATAAGTGTCAGTTTCTCTTTAAAGCGATGCTGTTTGTACAATGAATAAGAAAGGCCACAGTAAGATATAACACTGACCCACACGCAGGCATTAGCAGCAGTGCTCAAACCTAGGACCTCTGGAACCTGACACGTAAGCTGCTAGTGCTAAAGAAAACAGGTCTTTTAAGGTAGTAGAAAGGTCATCATTCTCTAAGCAGACTAGCCACCACTTGAATGGGATAGACAGACCCTCTAAACAAGCAGGGGGTTATGAAGGTATATGATAAGTTCCAAAGGGGTAGCCGTGTTAGTCTAGCTCTGCAAAACAAACAAGGAGTCTGGTGGCACTTTAAAGACCATCAAAGCTCATGCAATAAATAAATTTGCTAGTTTTTAAAGTGCCACCAGACTCCTTGAAGGTATACAATTTAAGTAGTAATAGCTCAGTCTTTATGGTGACATTCATTAATTTGAAACTGTGAACAGCACTGTTGTGTAAATTCATTATGGTGTGTCTTATTTTAAGGAGATTATTAAAATAATTCTGTCTGGGATAGATTTATTAAATTATTGTTCTTTGAATGGGATTTTGATGTGAATACTCTGCTGCAGCAATGGGATTTAAAATGTCTCTAACTTATGCTGGGAATCTAGCTCAAGAATCTAGGGTCTGCAAAGGTGGCATAACACCATTTTTGCCCATCCCCTGGTGGTCTAGAACTGAATATAGCTTGGCTGGGCCAAGGAATCTGTCCCATTTCGGCTTGTTTAAAAAAAAATTGTAGGAAAAACTTTATGGACTTCTCAGCACGCCATATGACATGTAATTTTTGGGTACATTAGCTTGAACGAAATCTAACAAGAAAAGCAATTAACTGAACATGGATCATTTTCCTGCAGAAAGCTAGCTTTTAAACAAAGAATTTTGATTTATTTTATGGGAAAAAATGTGCATGATGTAAGGTTATTTTAAAAGAAAAAGTATACCATAGGCCCTGCCATTCAATACAAATCTTCTCATCACTACATATAAAGTAACCCACACCAACCTCATGAAACAGGAACTGCAACACAATGTTTAACACCTGCATTTAGGAACTTGTCACATTACTGGCAGCATGAACAATCAACAACAAAGATCCCTGTCTTGTGTTACCCTACGGAGGGTAGGAGAAATAAAATTGACAGTGATGTCTGAGTAGGATTGCTTTCCATCAGTTATTGACTATATAGCAGGATTCAAGAATTTTTGGTGACTATAGATAAAGCTATATTGCTTGTGTAGTTGGCTTCTTGTAAAAACCAACATGATTAATTGCTTAATATTTGTAAATTACACTGCATATTTATTAAATGTTATAGGTGTTGACAATTAACCTGATTCAAATTTTTACATTCTAATGACCCCCTTCTTTATCTTTTCATGTGGCCAAATTGACTGGAATGAAATTAGTATGTACTTAATGTAATATGTCATTAATTATTATATATGTGTATTCTAGATTATATTCCAGACAAAAACTTCATTAAAATGGAATTAAGGTTGAGAGTATATATCAGTAAGTTAGGGTAAACTGCATTGCAGGAATATTGTAATTATACTAAAATCAAGTGCACTCAATCCAGAAAATTCACATTTAAGGTTAAACTTAAAATAAATCCAAACTTGACAAGGCATGGCAATGTACTCTAGATTACCCAAATAACCTTAACTAATCTCTAGTGTTCTGTGAGAGGCAGCGGCAAAAGGGGAAAGAATCTAATGTGGCAGTTCCAAAACTGTAGGAGGTGACTCCAAGTGCAGTCACTTCATCAGCAGATAGGGTCACGGCAATTCTGATCATGAAGAGGATGCCATTTTACAAAATAGCCTTCTCCACAGCATGACTTTGCATGCACTGTACACACAAGGTCACATCACATGGACGATGCTATTTTGCTCTACAAAATAGTGCCCTCCATGCAGTGTAACCTTGCACACACCATACGGATGTGAGATTATGCAGTCCAGACTGTGCCATTTGGTAAAGTAAAATGGCATCCTTCTTGTGGAGTGACCTGGCATGTACAGTACATGTGAGATCCCACTGCGTGGAGGACACCATATTTAAACTACAGCTTCCAGTGCTATCTGGGGTAGTGGTAAACAACACACCTGAAAACAGGATCATGCAGGAAAAATGTTTGAAAACTGCCAATCTAATGTGTTTTTAAAAATCAATTTAATCGAAGTTGCAAAGAATAATGGGGTGCTCGGATGGATAGAATGACCATTAATCCTAAATAAATAAAAATAAAAAATCTTCAGTTGTAGCCTTTGCACAAGACTTCCATGTGTTTTAACTATATGGGAAATATGAGGAATATATGGTTGGGCAAAATTATGGTTGTTTGTGTGGCTTAACTGTGCATGTCCTTAGTTTTTGGGTAGTCACAACTCCTTGTAATGTATTTGACCCTTAATTACTGATATGCCATCTCAAACTTAATGTAATTTTTTGTTTGACAGCTGAAAGTGCCAGCCATGAACTGTAGATTTTGGAATTTGTTTATTAGTATCCTCTGGGGACAACAAGGGAGAACAGAAAGGGAAGTCTCAATGTAGAGAGGAATCTACATTAATGGAAGATTAGCAGAAATGCTATGGAGATGACAAATGCAACTGATGTTCATATGTAAGTATCATAAACTGAATTTAAGAAATGAAAATGTAGAGCAGAAGAAACCAAAGAAAATTAAAGGAAAAAGTAAAAGGAAAATACTTATCAGTCTCCTTTTGTTGTGGAAAGTATCTGTAACAAGCAAAGAGATTTCTACCCATGATTACGCTGATGGATGAATGGCTTTTCAAACAGTGAGAAATAGAGATGGCTGAAACATGTTGAAGTTTTCCAGTTAAAAAAAATGACACTTTTTTGTACTATCTTTGATAGGAAATTGTTGTAAGCCACCCTGCCATCCTTCTCTTTTTTGTCCCATGTGGCTCTATCAATTTAGGGTAAAACTTTAGTTCTCTTTTGAACATGTGATGCACAAGCATTCAGTACAGGGGTGAATTTCACCCTTAGCCTACAATTTTCTGACCAACAGCAGAAAATATATTCAGGATAAATAATTTTGGTACCTCTTGATTTCCTTAGGGATTGCACAAAGCTTTCAACTTTATAGATAATGACCACCCAACTCTTTGAGGTGTCTCACATAAATGATAATCCATTCTTCATCAGAAGTTCAAAACTTCTTGTCTCTAGTCATGTGCATAGGTCTCTCCTTGTTCAAATTGATCTCAGTTCTGCTTTTGGTATTAGCAAATGCTCAACGTCATAATTGAGTTCCTTGGAAGAGGCAACAGTATAGCTGGGTTCCCACTAAACTGGAAGAAGAGGCAAAACTTTACCTCTGTGTTGAGCGACAGGGAGCCAGCATTTCAGCTTTCTTAGAACACTTGAGGAATATCTCCTGTTTTTGTTCTGGCAAAACTGTGACATGCTGTCAGGCCAGAGGCCTCGGTAAGGATAACAGGTTCATGCTGCTGTCCTGTCCAAGTGTGACACTTCCCAGGGATACCCTGAGCTGTGAGGCATCTACTCTTGTTGTGAGGAGCTCTTGTCTGTACCTGCCAGGTGGCAGTTCCCTGATCCTCAGCCGCAAACAACACAAGCACTTTCTTCTCAGGCCTTGTCTATATTTAAGACACTACAGCAGCACAGCTGCTTTTCTGCAGCATTGCCAATGCAGCACTTCTATATAGACACAGCCTATCCCAACAGGACAGGTTCTCCTCTCAATGTCTGCAATCCACCTCACTGAGAAGCAACAGATGTGTCAATGGAAGAATTCTTCCGTCGACCAAGCACTGGCTACATGGGAACTAAGATTAGTTTAACTACACCACTCAGAGGCTGTAGATTTTTTATGCCCCTATCAATGTTGTTAAACAAACCAACCTAATTTTCTGAAAACCAGACTTCAGCCCACATGGACTACCCAGTCTTTCATGCAGGTTAGCAACAGACACACTCCACTCCCATCCTTTACAGTCCCCCTACAGCAGGGGCCTCAAACTCAAATCACCTCAAGAGCAGCATGAGGACAACCAAGGGCTGCACCACTGAAACCTTTTCATACAATGATGCAAAGTAGAGTCAAAATAAGAAAATGAAAAGTAACATATATATGCCAAGAGCCAGTAAGTAAGAATTACTTCCATTCAAGATGGAGGTATCATCAGGAAGACAAAGAGTAAGTAAGTAAACACACTTTAAATTTTGTATTATCAATTATTTGAGAAATCCTAAGTGTCGATGCAGGCCTCAGGAAATACCTTAAGGGGCAACATGTGGCCCATGGACTGTAAGTTTGAGACTCCTTAC
The DNA here is from genome assembly GCA_007922195.1 of Podocnemis expansa. Lineage (NCBI taxonomy): Eukaryota > Metazoa > Chordata > Testudines > Podocnemididae > Podocnemis > Podocnemis expansa. Next base: position 1,030,128 of record ML682017.1, on the reverse strand, counting down.
CCTAAAGCGTCTAGCCCCCTATACACTGGAGACTTACAAAAGGCCCTCTAGTCTCAGAAGAAGCGTACACTATAACTTAGTGGCTAGATCTTAGAGTACAACTCAGTTTAGCACTTAGCACTTATATTTTTTATGGAGAAAGCAAGTATATCTATTTAACAAAGAACAGAGATTCATACACTAAGAAACAAATATTTTAAAAAAGGGGTTACATGTTAAATAAAACCATAACATGCAATCTAGAGCTTAAACTCAAATAACAAGTGAAAACATAAGAAATCTCTTGTTTATTAAAGTATTGTTCACCCCAAAATCCTTCTCACAGTATTTTTCAACCAGGATGGCTGAAACCTTTATTCATGAGCCCAGGTCTGCTGACAACTTGCACCCCAGATATAATTCCCAAAAATTCATTTCCAGAGGGGTAGCCACATTAATCTGTGTACAGCAAAAGCAATGAGAGTCCTGTGGACCAATGTTCCCCCTAAGGCAGCCAAGCAACTCATACAGAATAGAATCAAATCATAGGGTTGGAAGGGACCTCATGAGATCATCACATGCCACCCCCCCGAGAACTGAACCCAGGCCCTTCTGCATATTAAGCAGAGGGGCTAACTACTATGCTATTTGCAAGGCTATATATTGCTTGTTGTGCAGGTCTCCCCCCCACAAACAAGATCCTGCCACCCCTGCAGGCCCAATCCTACTCCTACATGGGCCCGATCCTGCTGCCACCCCTCACTTTTCCTGTAAGCCCCCCCAAGCCAGCCTACTCCCCCAGTAACCCCTCCAGCCAACCCGAACCTCCCCAGGCAGTCTTACCCAGCTGCTGGAGGAGTGCGGCTGAGCCACAGCTCCTCTAGCTGGAGAAGCAATAACACAGCATGCTCAGACATTCTGGGCATGCTCCATTAGAGCTTCTCTGGGTGGGAGTTTTAATAACTTCCGGTGCCAGAGGAGGTCTCAGCCGGGACTCTGGCTGCCAACCCTGCATGGCCAGCAGCCTTCCCTGCGCTGGACAGCTGCTGTGGGCTGCGTGGCTGCGCGCCCACACAGCTTACAGGGAACATTGCTGTGCACCTAAACTAATAGATTTCTTCTGGAATGAGTTTTCAAGGGCTCCAACTCATTTTGTCAGATGCACGAGGACAAAAATTCACTGTCTTTATTCCTAACCAGAATAATTTGCTATTTTCATTTCTTCCTGTAGGCCCCCCCAATCTATAAATTAGTCATTTGCTCAGACTATAAATTTTCTTCCATTGCGAACCATACAATACTCAGTTTGCACCGCCTCTTCCCCAGTGCCTGACGTGAGTATGTGGATCATCTTTTAGTGACCTTCCTCAACTCACAGATCTAGAAAACCTGATTTTTAGTATTTTTATGTAATTCCTCAGATATTTTCCATACAGTTGTCTTGCAATTAACTACTAAAAAATGGATTATCAAACTGAAGGAAGGTTATTCATGGAGTTCCTTAAGCATTCATCTTGGAATGAATCTCATTCAATATTTTAATTAATGACCTCAGCACAAAATGTACCAGTGTGCTAAGGAAATTTGTTGATTGTACAAAGTTGAAAGGCATGATCAATACAGAGGATTGGAACATTACATAAGAGGATCTGTGTGCCTGTGAAGGCTAGAGTACCAGAAATGAGACGAAGTTCATAGTATGAAGTGCAAGATTATGTTTTTGGTGTTAATAATAAGAATTTCTGCTACCAGATGAGGGTTCATCAGTTGGAAGGAACAAAGGAAGAGACCTGGGGGTCAATCCCAGGATGACTGAGTCACTGAAGTGATGCAGCTGTGGAAAAGGAAAATAAGATCCTACAACGTATCAGGCAAGACATTGCCAATGGACATAGAGAAATATTAATCCCATTTTACAAGGCATTGGCAAGACTTCATTTGCTATACTGCGTATAGTCCTGGTCACCCATAGTAGCACAGATGAATTGAAATTGGAACAGGTACAAAGGCCTACTAGAATAATCAAAGGAATGGAGAGCTTGTCTAATGAGTGGAAACTGGAAGAGTTTATCTTATTTAGCCTAGCTTAAAGAAAGAAGAGAGGGGATACATCTGTTCTCTGTATATACATAAAGGGTGTAAATATTAGTGCAGGCAAAGAAACTACTTAAGCCACTCTATACAAAAACAATGGCTATAAACTGGCCATGAATCAATGCATGCTAGACTTTAGAAGTCTAACCCCCAAAAGGATGAGGTTCTGGAACAGCATCCCAATAGAAGCTGTGCAGGCAAACATCTTCATTAGCACTGAGAGAGGTCTGGACAAATTTATGAGTGCAGTTGTATGCCAGGAAGCAGGACTCAACAACCTGGGACTCACTTCTCGTTTATGTCTCATATTTCTAAAGTACATTTCAGAGTTTCAGCCGGATATTGGTAGCAGTCAGGAAGCGATCTATTTCCACCAATGGATTCTGAGAAGGATTTTTTTATCCCCTTCTTTCAAAGCACCGGGATGCCCATGGCTAAAGATGAGACACTGCAGGGTGGGTCAGTGCTCTAAGGTGAGCTTGAACATTCTCTCTATCACGTGCTTGGATGACTGGTTCTTGCTCACATGCTCAGGGTTTGATTATGTTCTGTGGGGGCAGGAAGGAATTGCCCCCCAGCTCACATTACCAGTGACATTTGGCAGCAAGTTTCATCTTAACTCTGCAGCCCCTGGATGTGGGTCACTTGACAGGATCATCTCAGTATCATCACTTATCATTTCCTTAAGGACCAGTGCACTATAAGCCTTCCAAGTCTCTGCCTGTTGTACATAACAGTCTAGTCTTCTGTGGGGTGTAACAATTGCTGGGTTTTCTGCAGATGCTGGATGATGCTTGTAGCCTCTGATGCGCAGGAGTCAAATTAGATGATACTTCTAGCTTTAAACTCTATGATTGTATGATGAACACTGAGTGTAACACTGGCTTTCATTAGAGACCAAATGACATTTTTTGACAAACTGGTATGCAGGTCCTGGACCCAGAGATCCCGGTAATCCTTGGGTATGTATGCGCTGCCTATCATTTCCACCCCACCATCACCCTTAGCCTGAGCCAGTCCACACAACAGATCCATTTCCTGGACGTTACAGCACAAATAAATGATGGGCACATAAACACCACCTCATACAGGAAACCTACTGACTACTATACATACCAACATTCCTCCAGATTCTATACAGAGCACATCAGACTAAGAACTGTCTAGCCAAGACCTAAGATATAATTTTATTTGCTCCAATAGACAGAGGCAAACACTGAGAGGATATCTATCAGATAGTCATAAAACTACACTACCCACATATAGACGTGAAGAACCTCAGGGTGTGTTCACACAGGGCTTTTATTTTGAAACAACACTGGCTGTTTTGAAATAAAAGTCCCTATGTCCAAACGATCTTCTTGTTTCGAAAGGAGGGAGCTCCTCATTTCGAAACAAGAAACAGCTTAAACCTACTTTGCTGTTGAAAGGAGGGTTATTTCGAAACCAGTGGTTTCAAAATAAGCTGCTTGGACATTTTATTTTGAAACAACCCTTGTTTTGAAATAACAAGGACCATCCTCCCAGGGTGCATAGCACCCTGGGTGGAAGGTCCCAACCCCCCTCAGCACCAGGGTGCCCCAGCCTGCTTCCCCCCACTTTCCCTTGCTGGGAGCAGGGGGGGACGGGAGCCTCAGCCCCCTTCGCCAGCCCTACCCCTGGCAAGGGGAAGGGGGTAAGCCAGCTGGGGCTGCCCCCAAGCCCAGGGCGCCCCGCACCCCGAGGTTCCTCCCCCCCTGCGTGGCCCCTGGAAGCCCCCCCGTGCCACGCAGAAGCCACGCGGGGGGACAGAAAAAGCCCCCTGCACCCGGCAGGGGCTGCGTGGGGGGGTGGAGGAAGCGCCCCCACTCCCAGCAGAAGCCGTGCGGGGGGAAGGGGCAGAGAAAGCTGCGTGGGGAAAGCCCCCTGCACAAGGCCAGACCCGTGGGGGGGCAGAGGGAGCCCCCCTTCGCCCCTGGCCGAAGCCGCAGGGGGCAGGGGAATCCCGGGGGCGGGGCTTCCCTGGCCCAGCACAGGGCCTCCCTCCCCCTCCCCTCTCCTATTTTGAAATAGCATGTCACACTGGACATGCTGTTTTGATTCCCTCCTTTTCCCTTATTTCAAAAACACTTTTTTTGTTATTTCGAAATAAGGTGTTTCGAAATAAGGCTTTATTTTGAAACAGGCTTGTTTCAAAACAGCTTGTTTCGAAACAAGCACTTGTGTGTGAACATAGCCTCAGATTCTTGTGCCAGTAATATATATGTGAGAAATGCAGCTTTCACTCAGGAAAACACCCCCAGAAGTTTTTAATGTTTATGATTGTGGAGAAAAGCTTGAAAATATGACCCAACATGTGAGTGTATCTTAAAGACCCAGAAACCAAAAGGCAAGCAAACGATATGAAATTTATTGTAAAAAAAGAAAAGAAAAAAAAAAAACCCTCACGATCTTCATATGTGAAACAAATAGCTAATCATAAAATTAGAGCCATAGCTTACGACCAAATGACAGCCCAGCCTTACAGTTCTCCTGTGGCTACTATACCTACTGAGGTCCCCAGCTCAAGGCCACACACCCCCCAAAAGAGCTTTCAAGTTTACATATTTGGCATACTTTTGTTTGCAGTCCAGATTGTGAACCATCTAGAGTACAGGCAGGGGCGTTGCTGGGGCAGGGAAGGATCCGGGGCATGGGCCCAGTGCCTGCCCCCAGAGGGCAGGCCCCGCCCCCAGGCCCAGGATAGGGCCAGGGGGAGGCCGTGCCACTGCTGGCAGCTAGTCCGTGGTGCAGTGCGGCACAGCCCGGCCTGGCCCGAAGCTGCCGCTGGAGGCCGGGCCCGTGGCCGCAGCCTTGGATCCCCAGCGGGGGACAGGGCCGCCACAGGCAGCTGGCCAGGCCCCAGATCCCCGGCCGGGGCCGGGGCCACTGTGGCCACGGGTGGCCAGCCGGGTCCCGGATCCCCGGTCGGCTGGCCGCAGCTGCGGCGGCCCCATCCCCCGCTGCGGATCTGGGGCCTGGCTGCTGGCAGCGACACGGCCTCCCCCGGCCCTATCCCTGGCCAGGGGGCGGGGCCTGTCGGGTGGCCACCCAGATCCTGGATCCCTGGCCATAGATGTGGCCACTGTGGCCACAGCCCACCAGGGATCAGGCCCCAGATCCCCGGCCCAATTGGGCCAGAGATCCGGGGCACTGGTGTTGGGACCCGGGGCACGTGCCCTGGGGTGCCCAATGCCAGCGACACCACTGAGTACAGGTAGGTTGTGTTTTCAAGCTTTCTTACACAACTGTGAGACCTAGAAAGTTACTTTGAAAAACCCCACTGAACATGCAGAGTCTCTTGTAATAACATGTATCAAGGAGCTGGGGTTTTAAACACTGTGTAAGAGTTACGGTCCAGCGGTGCCTATAGGGGTAGAGGAAGCAGGTGGCCACCTAGGGCCCCCAGCAATAAGGAGCCCTGTCCTTAATTTGGTCAATGGAAATGAAAATATAGAAAAATAGAGAAATTGTTCCCATCTACCGGAGGGCTGGAAGCCTAAGCACTTTTCAGTCTTGGCTCACTCACCAAGGCAAACTATCATTAGGATCTCTGCTTCATCTTAACTGCAGATTTCACCATTATCTACCCATCACCTTCACACTGACATGCTAAAAAAAGCAGGAGCAATAGACAGCACAACAGCATGAACTTTTCTAATGGTCTCATGTTTTAGTTCCTCAGTTCCAAAGGTGCAGCCATGTTAGTTTAGTTCAGGAAAAGAATCAAGGCATTCTGTGGCATTTAAAGACTAACAAATTTATCACGAGCTTTTGTGGGAGAAAATCCCACATCATCAGACTGACAAAATGGGGTTTTCTCCGATGAAAGTTCATGCGATAAATAAATTTGTTAATCTTTTAAGTGCCACAGGACTCCTTGCTTCTAGTTCCTCAGTGTGGCCATTTATTCTGCCATTTTTTAATCCCATGTGTGAAATATTGCCTTCTCCTTTTCTTTTTTACCTGTTCTTCTTTTGCCTTTTTCTTTGCCTTCTGTGACAATTTTTCCTTTGGCTTTGGTTAGCTCAGGTTACCAGGTAGGTCCATATAGACTGCTACATATAAATGCAGTGCTGCCCTCAAGCAATCATTATAACTGTGCTGTATGTCTTTTGCTAAGTAATTTTCAGCTTCTTTTGCATTTCTTATTTAAAATTTTTGAGGGGGCCACTTGAGTACATCACAGAATTTCATTAGAATTTGGTGTTTTTCATTTATAACTACACCTAGAAACCTTTTCACTTGTTTTTATTACAATTATTCATATTAAACTTCTAGTGCAGATAAAACCAAGCCTATATGAAAAATTTGTAAGATTTGACTGCCAAAATTTTAAATGTGGTATTTTCGTTATTTTTGAACCATCAATTTTACCACTTTTCATTTGTTAATTAATGCACATACTTTTTATTTTTTTTAAATGTTCATTTTAACTTTGTAGTTCAGCATTAGCTCATTTATGTTACTTGAAAGACAATCATCTTATGAGCTTCATGATGGAAAGATCTTTAAAAATATCATACACAAGAGTAATTTACAAGGTCCAGAGGGGTAGTCATGTTAGCCTGGTTCGGCAAAACAAACCAGGGGTGGGGGCAGGGTAGGACGACCAGAAGCCAGGCAAAAGGAGGACATGTCCTCCTTTTTACCTACATGTCCTCTGTCCAGTAGGCATTTTTAAAATACATGATTTTGTCTGAATTTTTACTTACAGGTGTTAAAGTATGCTGGAATGCCCCAGAGCACCCTATTTTTAGCGGGAAGTGTTCCACGGCCCTCTAAAAACAGAAGAACATTACATTAATATGACATTTTCTCCATATGTCCTCCTTTTCATACTTACCTGTCCTCTTTTCCATGCTTTGGTATCTGGTAGCCATAGGGAGGGCAGCTGGAGCTGCAGGGGAGACTGGGACCATCGGGAAGGTGGCAGTAGGGGCCTATAGGGTAGGGTTACCAGATGTCAGGCAAAAGGAGGACACATCTTCCTTTTTACCTTCACATACTCTGTCCATCAGGCATTTTAAAAATACATCATTTTGTCTGGCTTTTTACTTAGAGGGTTAAAATATGCAGGAAAGCCCCAGAACACCCTATTTTTAGGGGGAAGCGTTCCAGACCCCTCTCCCCAAAACAGAAGACTTACATTAATACTACATTTTATCCATGTGTCCTCCAATGTCCTCTTTTTCGTAGTTCTCTGTCCTCCTTTCCATGCTTTGGTATTTGGTGACCCTACTATAGGGGGACCTACAATGTGCCTTCACCTAGGATCCCCAGTTGCCTAAGACCGCCTCTGCCAAAGTCAGGAGTGAAGCCTGGCAACACTGCGGTGATGCTCCCTGAGTATTGTGACACATGGGAAGATCTGCAGCTTGCCATGGACTGAACAGGGTAAGGGTACCACTTTGCTCCATTCTTTTCATGAGGGGCGTTGCTGGCACTGGGCACACGGGGCACGTGCCCTGAATCCCAGCGCTGGTGCCCTGGGTCTGGTGGCCCCCCCTCCTGCGTCAGGCCCAATTGGGCTGGAGATCCAGGGCCTAGCCGCCAGCAGCCACGGCAGCCCTGGCCCCAGCTGGGGATCCGGGCCTCAGTCGCCTGCAGCCGTGGAGGCCGCTCCTGGCCTTGGCCCCTTCCCTGGCCGGGGATGCAGGGCCCAGCCACCCGCAGTGGCGTGCGGCGCTTCGGCCCTGTCCCCGGCAAGGGGGTGGAGCCTGCGGGCCAGGGACGGGACTGGACCCATGCCCCGGGTCCCTCCCTGAAGCAGCGACGCTCCTGCTTTTCATCCTCCGTTTTACACAATTTTCCCTACCAGCAACTGTGGTTTGGTTCTCCTCTGGAGGGGTTGCTATTAAATATCTGCTAGGACCTTGTCACCGCCCGCTCCAAAACCTGCGCACCGCCTCCTTGCATGTTTGCTTATCACAGTCTTTCCCAACCAGTGTGCCACGCCACCCAGGTGTGCCACTGAATTTTTGGAAAAACTACTCAGAGAGCTCTGGATTGGCTCATGAATATTCATGAGTTCATTTGGAAGCTAGCTGGTGGCGTGCCTCAGATGAAGGAAAGGCAGCAAGGAGCGCCAGGACAGAGGAAATGTTGGCAACCAGCGGCTTAGCCCCAGCAGCAGCTGCGCGCCTCCTCCAGCCTCTCAACCAGCAGCGCGCGCCCTGCCGGCCGCACGCGGGAGAAAAGCCCCGCCCCCTCCCGCTCGGGCGCCGCGCGCGCCGGAACCTCACGCCCGCCTCGCTTGGGCCGTTTGAGCCAAAGAGGCTTCCGTCCTGGGTTGTGACGTCATAAGTAGGCGCCGGCCGCAACGGAGCAATATGGCGGCTGCTAGTGCGTGCTGCTTCTTCTCCGCCCGGTCGGGGCTGTTTCGGCTTTGTGGGCCGCTGCTCTGGGTTTCGGCCTATTCCACCGCAGTGGCTCCGCGGCAGTCAGCAGGTGAGACCCGCCCGGCAGGGGCTGTCATGGGTGGCTCGTAGCCCGCCGGGCGGCGACGCCGGCCTTGCCCGTCCCTGGGCTGGGGGCTCTCCGGCAACGCCCGGCGGCTGGGTGGGGGACAGCTGAGGGGGGGGGAAAGGGGCTGAAGGCGGCGGCCGAGTATCCTAGGAAGGAAGGGGAGAGCCCAAAATAACAGTCAGAGGGTGAGGGGGAGAGTTTAGGAAGGGATTCAAACAAGGAGTCCTATAGCACTTTTAAAACCTAACAAATTTATTTATTACGTAAGTTTTTGTGGGAGAAAATCCCGCTTCGTC